>JAFELO010001376.1:5647-40218 GCA_017140195.1 Eumaeus atala
CCCCCCCCCTCTTAATGGGCAACCGGCTACTCACAAACCGCACGAAAAGTGACAGCAAATCTGTCATTTTACGGCGGTATTACGTGAGCAAGCGATCGTCGTGCCATGTTTCGTGCACCATGCATGGCACTACCTCCTATGCAGCATGGCACTACCTCTTCCTATAATTATTACTTTCTATATACTATAACAAAATTGATTGATGTGGTAAAAAGTCTGGCGGAAATACACAATATATCTTGATGTTGTTATATATCTACAGCGGGATAACGTCAAACATTTCGGTCACTTCAGACCCTTCTATAAATAAACACTATCTATAAAAAGATTTACAGCTCAAAAGGCTGCTTTCATGAGAAGATATCTGTACTAAAAACTGCCATTAGAGTTTATTTTTTACACACAACTTGATTGTATAAATACTTCAAAATATGATGTTAGGTTTTTTAGCCCGTTATGTGTTCGCTCTTTGTTAAGAAATTAAGTGTTCGTAATCACATCATTACTGGGTTAAAAAATGTTTTTCTTTCAGACAGCAGCCCAATACAGCTTCGTCGGAATGCTAAGGGAGCACGTCGGGTGGCGGGTCCGAAAAGGGGTACGGCTCCCCGCTCTCCCGCAGATGGGAGAGATGCATTCCGATGTGAGAATTTTTAAAATAGATTTTAAAAAAATGTATAAAACTGCAAAAAATCATATACTCATTTTAGAAATGTGTCGTCCTCGTATTTTCATAATGTCCCGTATAATGTGAATGATAGTCATGGCCAGCTATGATAACAAGTTGGAACCGTTTCGGGTGGTCTGTCCGAACTCCCGGCTGGCACACGGCCGCTGGTCGGGTATAAAAATACATAATAATAACCGTCGGCGTTTACGTGTTGCGGTTCGCTGAGGTAATAAACACTGCATCCGTGATATGTGTTGACTTCCTAACACTAGTGAACTTTTAACATTGCAACGCTCTTACTACTGTTTATATAAAGCTTATACTCATATTCCTTATGTACTAAATATACATAGGACAGTCAGTTCAATGTGCTTATATCAACTTTGTTATCTTGCTGTAATATGTCTCAACGTGGGATATGTTACTGATAAAATCATTCACGTAATGTGATATGTATTTAGTCTGGCCTTAAATACGGATACAATTAAAATTTAACTTGTTGTCATGACAACAAGTTTTATTTATTATAGAATAACGTCTGTCGGGGCAGCTAGTTTCTGCAGCTTCATTAGAATATGCCTTGATATCTTTTTTCACATCTTTGGTTACACTTTCAAGGTTATCATTCTTATCTCTAACGTTTTAGAAAGTGTTAGTTAGCCTATGTCCATCGGAGATAATGTAGGATTCCAACGGTAAAAGAATTGTTCAATTCTAATCAGTAGTTTCGTATCCTGAAATCAACAAACAATTAAATGTCTCCTCTTTATAATATTACTATAGATGTCAATTTATGTAAAAGGGCGCAGTACGTATTATTATGTCACAAGTTGCAATATTTATTTTATTTACAATTATGAGATCATTCAAAGATTTATTCCTACCTACTAATATTTTATTATCGCTCACACTAGACTACAGAACTAATTCGGATGAAAGTTGGCACGGAAATAGATTATAATCTGGAATAATGTAAAAAAACATTTTATCCAAAAAAAAAGAGAATGGAATATGTTTTATTAAAGATGTTACGCGGATGAACCCGGGTCACCGCCAGTAATGATTATATATTAAAAATATATAAAAGCTAGCGTGCCATACATTTATATAATTAAATTACAGAAAGTTCACTCAAGCTATACACGTCACCATGTGTGGAGACTTCAACTAGATTAATGTGCAAAAGTATTAGTCATCGGGTGTCGAACTCTGTAATTCTTTAAGCTTCGTTATGTACCGAGTCGGTCCGCGAAGACAGCTAATGGGTGTCTTTACAACGCTATTAGTACAGCGATCGTAAACAGATCAACAAACTTTACTACTGTCAGTGTGAACAACTTACTATTTTTATTGAACTGATAGGAACTGTTATTTTCAACATTATTCACGTTTTATTTTCCCTCTTTAGGTCTTCTTTTAATCGAACTACTACTACTAGATGTTTGTGGTAGGCTCAAATATTTTTGATCCTTTTCTGAAACTTAATACGAGATAGCAATAGTCTGAAGAGTTTGCTTCCTTGTTTGTTTGAAGGCGCTAATCTACGGAAATACTGGCTGGAATTGAAAAAATTCTTTTCGTGTTGCATAGTCCATTTATCGAGAAAGGCTATAGGCTATATACAATGACGGTACGACTAATAGGACCGGAGTTACGGAGGTGAAGCCGCGGGGTGGGAGAATTGTATTATTGCCCACCTGGTCACCATCAGATTATGTAGTAGACAAGAAATTCTATTCGAGTAACCCTTAATCATCATATGGTCGGTAAAATGATAGGCTGTATAACTATATTGGGAATTCCGACCGTAGTCGCTATCGGTGTGACATTACTCAATTCATGTCAAACATTTAAATAAATAAATAAAAATTCAATTTTAACGTTAAGAATTGTTAAAGATCCTTTAGAGAGATATATAATTAAAACAAACATAAGATATGTTTGATTTTTGTTACAATTTTCAAGGCTTTGAGATGAAGGCCCATTGGAGGGGAGGAGGAAAGAAGGTTAACGTATCTGCATGAAAACTATACAGATGTCTATAGGAGTCGATAGATGTCAAAAGGTTCCGATTACGCGTTAGTCCGCTTGTGAAATAAAAAAACACTTCCTACATCAACCAGAATAAATCAATAATTATGAATCTTCAATCACTTTTAAGGCCTTCATGACATCAAACCTTCTCACACACCATCCCTATCGTGACTATTGGAGAGTATTCTGTGCAGAATTTTAAAATATCGAAATTTATTTAAATAAAATGCGATAAACGACACTAATATATGATGCCGTTTATGAGAAATGTCACCAGATAATTTACTTGGCACAGATTAAACAGAAGCGTTTTTATATCGACGGAAACATATTATCTCTCATTCAATTTGACAAATGAATATCGTACTGGATTATAGCATTCCCGAATGAATACCGGAACAAAATATGAGAAATATAAGCGATGATGGCTACCATTAATATTAATAAAATGCATTGTTCACGGTGGTCCGAGGCGAGAGGTGTCGTCATGATACTAATGTGCTGGGACAATATTATTACAAGCCTGACGCTGTGTATTTCGGTCGCCCCCGGCATACGAATCCAAGGTGAATACGCGGACTCTGTCCCCACTTAACCCTAACGTTCAACTATTTTGGGGCGTTCTGAAGGGTTAAAAGTACCGCAAGTTTTATGGCGATGTGATCGCTTTGATGGTGTGCTCGACGGAACCCTGCGTACTTCAGTTTCGTCATCTCATGCCATTTCTCTCTTTTCATTAAACACCGATATGATCAAACAGATACTCAAATCATCAATCAATTTATGGCATGTGTAGCGAACGAGCTGTTGGCTTACATAATCATAATTGAAGTCCATAAACAGTAGATACTGTGGAGATATGTTGCCCTTATTTGTCAAAATAGGAACCGATCATACTCTCATAAACTGTACAAAACATGACAATATAGCGACTTCATACTGGTATTCAACAAGCGGTACTTCCCCGGTTCTGATAAGATATCCTGCTTACAGATACAATGGCTGACTTTGTTGCCAGTCTTTTCAGCCAAGGAGCACCTGAACTTCTCTTGTTACGTAACTCACTTACAAGCTCCTGAGTTATCGTAAAGAAGCTGCAGGCGTGTGAATATGGTGGAGCTGTTGTTTACTATCCACACTAGAGGAATCCATAAATCAGCTTTCATCTACAAATTTCTGCTTTAGAGTTATGCGATTGTTTATGGTACTCGGGGGTCTAAATCGAATTCACGCGAATGTTACTGATTACAATAAAACAAATTTTACGGATTTTATCGCGTTTTATTTTATTATTTACTCAGGCTAGTTAAATAATTAAATAAAGCGGGATAAAATTCATGAAAGTGTTTTACTTTAAATAGTTTTGCTATTTGTTTCTCTTAAAAAGTGAAAAAATCTGAGACGCATATTTATACTTTTTTGATTATTTAAATTTTTGTTACATTTTCCGACAAATATTTCCTACTGGTCCTGTTGATATCATAAATGTGAAAGAGAGTAAGTTCTTAGCGCAAAAATTCCTATATGGATTTGGATGAAATTTGACACAGATGTAGATTATAATCTGGAAAATCATAAAAAAGACTTTTTATCATGAAAAGAACCGTTTCCGTCGGAACAGTTTTAACGCGGGCGAAACAATGTGACTCAGCTGGGTATAATATATAATAAATAGCTAATAACTGTTAATAACACGTGATTCACCCTTGAATATACTACACATTGAGACCTTACTCGGGAATCACTCTATTCGTGGGACGCTCACCCATTTCATGAGGATACGTTTAGTAGATTTTGAGAAAATCGATCAGACAGATCAGCTGGTTTAGTTGGTCAGTTCTTAGCACTTAGTTTTATAGTACGTATATATGAATATAAGATGATACTAAATTTTGTATTCCGAAGTCTGGTGTCGTTTTTGTGCGCTCCTTATTATCTTGTATTTAAGTCAAAGCATTACCTATGATCGATAAAGATTTAAGGCTGTATCGGTAGAGGCGTTCCAGGGGCGAATGACACGTCGTATAGCTAATAATTTTTATTTTTACGAAACGACGATTGATATATCACCTATCCTACTAATATTATGCGAAACTATGTAATTATGTTTGTATGTTTGTTGCACTTTTATACAAATACTTCGTAATGGATTTGGGTGAAATTTAGCACAAATAAAAATAACAATCCTGAATAATATATCGCAAAGAAACTGACGGTTATTTTTAATATATAGCACAAGGGGACAAAGAAGCAGTCGAGAACCTATTAATGACCACCGACGCCTATATACATCTACATCATTATCTACATATATGGTGCCCTACCGTCCTCCCCGCCAATGGGCGCCCGTCTACTCTGAAACGGCACGCTACAGCAAGGTCATCATTTTACGGCTCTATCCCACAACCGAGAGGTACCTCCTCGGTCGTACCAACACAATCCTGCAGAATGGCACCACCTCTTACTACGGTTCCCTTGATATAGATTTTAGGCCAAGTTCAAGTGAAGCCAAAGGCAATAAAAAGGGTAGGTTTCTGGGCTAGAGAGATGATTAATCCAACATTAAGTGATTAAACTACCGACGTTCGTAGACATCTGCCATTTTATTGTTACTTTTAATATGGATTAATGCCATCTAAGTCATCTAACCTTCTGGCTGTACCAAAACTAGATATAAACTGGTTTCACAGTAATATAAACGACACAAACTCAATAAAAATAAACACTTCCAATGTCATAATTAGGCATCCATGACAGTTTCAAAAGCATGTATACAGCACGTTTATAGAAATATTAATCAACTTAAGCGTAGAAATCAGATGCAATTTAGGTTCAAATACATGCATACAGCACAGTTTCAGAAATTTGCAAACAATTACACGGCAATAATTTCAACCAGCTTGTGTTATTTTGTCTTTATAGTATGAGGGGCAAACGATTTAGTAAGTGCCATGTGCATTGCAGTGGAATCGGACCGGTGCGACCGGGAGAGGTACCTCTCGCTCACACAATACCGCCGTAAAGTGAAATTCTTCAGTGTCGCGTTCCGCGCAGTTTGTGAGCAGCCGGTGCCCCATTGGAGGAAAGGAGGAAAAAGCATCGACTCTCATAAATATTTAATGATCGGTCACCAAAGAAAAAAGCTACTTGGGGCATTTTCATGACTCCTATTAGCATCCGCATAACTGTTTTTTAGAACGTCTCGCTCACGTGATACCGCCGTCAGGCTGTCGCTGCTACAGCTACACTGTCGCGTTTCGTCCGGTTTGTTAGTTTCTGAATAGGAGGAGAGGAGTAAATAAAGACAGCGCAGTAACATAGCAATTATACGAATGTTCATGGACAGCGCAACAATACACCAATTATCAGGATCAATACATATATTTTCACATTTCGATATATAGAAAATTGCGATAAAATTTTATTGAAGTTTTTTAATCAACTTCATCAACAACAACAAATCTTTTCATGAGAAAAGGAGGTTATCATTTCAACATGTATGTTAGCATAATCGGAATTGCAAAACATTTACATTTGACAATGTTAGGGCTTCCAAACATATATACCAATTTCTACAGACGTGTGAATGTGTATGTATGGATGCACGCTTGTATATGTATGTATGGATGCACGCTTGTATATGTATGTATGGATGCACGCTTGTATATGTATGTATGGATGCACGCTTGTATATGTATGTATGGATGCACGCTTGTCCACGTGTATCACTGTAACGATTAATCCGATTTTTATCATTCTTTTTTCATCACATTCTTACCTAAGCGCTCTTCGATTAACCAACTGGCAAGAAACTGTCCAGAACAGAGAGCAGTGAATTCCTTTTGGGTCGGAGTCCATCGCCGAGCTGTTGCTGAGCCCGACGAAACGAATGAGTAACCAACTGGCAAGAAACTGTCAAGAACAGAGAGCAGTGAATTCCTTTTGAGTCGGAGTCCATCGCCGAGCTGTTGCTGAGCCCGACGAAACGAATGAGTAACCAACTGGCAAGAAACTGTCCAGAACAGAGAGCAGTGAATTCCTTTTGGGTCGGAGTCCATCGCCGAGCTGTTGCTGAGCCCGACGAAACGAATGAGTAACAGTAACAATGTCGTCCTGGCCGCATCTCGGTCATCTCGATACACATGAGCCAAGCGCATAGGACACGTTATATATAGCACACACGCTGGTGTGCAGGGCACGATTGCATTTCCCTGTTCTGTCACTCTCCTATTCCGATGGGACGGCAATCCGACACGACCGGAGAGGCGCAGGACCGACGGCTCTCCGAGGCACGGGTGTGTCACACCGCCAATTTCCGTTTTCAGACTGTTATTATATATCTCCATGTTCTCTCTCCAGGTCCCAATGACACTTGCTGCGAACCGGGGCTCTAACCCGGGACCTCACGACTGTCGTGGAACATGCCTACCACTACACCACGAGGCAGTATCAAGTAATTAACTAAATAAGTGTATTTTGCTACGCTTCTACGTCACTCTCAACATTAGTGCATAGATTCGAAACCGCTGAGTTAAGTACTTCAGAGTAAGAGCATCAAAATTACTTTAGTAAATAAAACAAACAAAATTCATTTTAACGAATTTAACAAACGCGGCCATATTTTATAAATTTGATGTATAGCTCTTGATTTATCGTCGTTTTTAATTAAATTAAGTTTTTGGGTGCCAGTAAAAAATTACATGGTTATGGTGAAGTCGTTATTTTTTGTAGGGACAGCTAGGGGAGACGACATGTGGGCGAGCGGGTCCGAGGGTTAAATTTAAAGGATGACATAGAACCGGTCGGTAAGTTAAAGAGAGCATGGTACAAGGCGTGTTAGATTATATGTGTCTCGCTATTGACGCTAACCTGACAATTTATTTGTCGATATTCAAAGGACGAATAAATGATGTAGGACATAATTGCATGTTGTAAGTGAACCCACTACCGCAGCAGTGCAACATATTGCACCACAATTGGGCCGGCTCGACCTTTCGCTTCCATGATATCACCGCATGTCGCGTTTTGTGCAATGTGTCAGTTTTTTATCGCCTTTTGGAGGAAAGGGACCCCCCTGATGAAGGATGGATAACATGTCTAAAATGCGAATGTCTATGGCCGTCGGTAATCACCTAGGGCTGCGCGATTGTCCCTTCTTCTACTTCGTCCTAGCCTCATCCCGTTTCTAAATCAGATGATATCGGGTTCAGCCACCTGATCTCGTTTGTATAACATTTAAAAAGTTAAAGTTGCGTAAAAGACTTAATAATAATATAGCAATGTCGCCCTAGCCCAATTTTAGCCACGGTGGCCAGCTCTATAGGAGACTAGCTAACTGCGCAGGACATATTATAGTGCACCAGTGTGTGCACTCCCTATTCCCTCATTGTAAATGGTATGGCAATCCGACACGATCGGAGTGAAATCAGGCGTAGAAGTGACGGTCCAACGAGCTATTTACGCAAGGAGGTTAACACCACCGACTTCCTAAATTCGGACTGTTATTATAAATTGAAAAATCTCAATATCACTTTGGTCAGACCCGGCAGAAAACCCAGCACCTCACAATTGTGGTTGACCATGCTTACTACTACCACGTGGCAGAGCGCGACGCAACAGTGACGCTGACCCTCAATGTTTATACGATTTTACTCCTCATACTATGGACTGACAAAGAATGATGGTCATGGCGAACACAGGTTCCGATCGGTATACGCGTAATCCATTTCCCACAGAAGCCAATTAAACAATATGGCGGAGTGGAGCCAAACATCGTGCAATAAAGCTGCGCTGCCGTGTCGTCGCTCGCGCCCCCGCCCCCTGGTCACTTTGATCGCCCGGATGTCACAGTTGTTTGGACAATTTGGCGGAGCGTTTCGCCAATAAATTTAACCCTATTCCAATTTATCGAATGCTAAAATAAAATGTATCGTCTATTTTGAACTATAGTAACAGGTTCTAAACATTGTTTAGTACTAGACAGTGACAATGCAATTGATATTCCGATACTATAGGATCAAAAGTGGGCCTGTTACCGACGTGACGTCGTCGCTGTGGTCTGCATCAAAATACTTGCAGACGGCATTCCAAGTAGTGTTTTATCGAGTTTATTCCTTAAGAAATGATATTTAGGTGAGCAAAAGTATAAGGAGTAAAATCATTAACACTCAGCTTAATGAATAATAATAATGACAGTAAACAATAATATAATAAAATAATAATCAATAACTCTTACATTTATTATACTATGCGTAGTGTGCATTTACTCAACATGTAAATTACCTGCGACAGGCAATATTTTAACGTGCAACAAATAAGTAAAATACTTTCAAATATTATCAACATAATAGTGCATTAATCTTAATTAACAGCTAATAAAGTAAATCCCGGACCAGCTAATGCAGGGCGGCATAATCGGGATTTACTTTACTAGAAGGATGGATGCGAATAGCAGGAGATCGGTCGTCGTTGTCGGAGAGGCCTATGTCCAACAGTGGACTGATAAGGGCTGATGATGATGATGAAAGTAAATCTATAATATAAAAGTATTAAATAATAAAGTACTTCTTTTAAATTATATAAATTTCGTATAAATTTCCAAAAGAAATATTTAAGCTCAGTGGTGTAAGTTGGTTAAGATGTCGTAAACCGGAGCCGCCACTAAGCTAATTAATGGACGTGAAACTTATGGTCCTTATAAAGATATTTAATCTAGAAACATGGCTTCAGGCATCGGGACATCCCTAGACTAATATCTATTAATAAGCTAGTAAAGATTACACATTTAACGTATTTCTGGTTTGTTAACGACTTATTAGCTAAGTGATTATTTTCTATGCTAGTAGTAACCAGCGGTTTCATCCGCATAACTCCGGTCCAAATAGTCGAAACGTCTTGATATGTAGCTGTTGTATATCTGTCAAGATATTTACACAGTCTGTATTGTGGTGACAGCTTTGACAGCTGGAGCATGTGTTATACTCATACAATATCCAGTTCGGCCCCGGGGGCTATGAGATCAGGATATCTTGGGTGTGTATCTCAGAGATGTGGCTAGGGCTTCTTCTTGACCTCACTGAAAAGTCAACGCACCTCAACAGGGGCAACGCGGCGAAGATAAGGAGGGCAGCGGGTTCCACCAGGGAAATGCTTGAGTCCCTGGCGGTCCGCGTGGTAGCCGGAGAAGTGAAGCGGCTAAAATCCGACAACTCACGTTTGCAGAGGGTGCTGTACAACCCGAACACTCGGTAAAAAGGCGCTTCCGCCCCAACTCCGCCTCGGACAACGAAGCCAATGAGGACAAATCTTCAAGGACCTCATAGTACAACACCACTGGGCGAAAACCGCCCCTCCCTCCGGACGATCCCGTTTTCCCTCCCCGAAACGCATCTCCCCGTGACATGTATAAGCCTTAAAAGACAATAGAAAGAAATAAAACAGAACAAGACTTAGATAAAACAACAGAAAATTTCCGAATAGGCTCTCACCAGCCTCGAAAGAACGACATCTCCTTCTCCCACACACGTTCTACACTAACGAACACAAACGTAGATACAACGTACTCAACGATAACTATAAAAAAACAAGCAAAACAACATAAAGCAAGTCGCCAATGTACCCCTGCGCCGGGATCGAACGGTCAAACCAGGACAAGTCTCTTAGAGCGGACCCACGAAAACACGAATATCTCCGTGACTCGACGTCGCACCAAGAAGAAAAACTAGAACCACCAAAAAATGCACCTTCGTGATACATTTCGGTAGCCGCCAGTAACACTATCATCCCAATATTCAGGATGCGCTTAGCACCGGAAAAACAATGTCGTCCAGTGGTAACCTAACCTAACCTAACTCGTATCCTATCATATATACTAATGTTATGGACTCAAGTGTTTGTTTGGCACTAATGTCAGGAACTACTGGTTCGATAAAAAATATTTAATATTCGCTAGCCAATTTACAAAGGAAGTTTATAAAGCTATGCACCATTAAGTCACGGCGAGTACACGGGCTATACAGGTTGAATCGCAAAGCACTGGTAGTGTTGGCTAAGTTGAAATTGGTATAAATTTTAGCTTACCTGTAGTTAGTTATCGAAGGCCTCTCGAATGGTCAGCCCGCAAATGTTGACATAGATCTCATTCGTATCGCTCTTAACATAACATTCGTATCCCTCTTAACATGACATCATATGAGATTTGTGTATAGGTACCGGCCGCATGGTCCTTTTGTAATATACAACGAGAAAACAGGTGTACTTAGCGCCTACCGACGCATCTGCACAAAATTGCGATGGCACAGCCACGTTCCGTGCGGTTTGTGAGAAATCGGTATCATGTGAGCAATATCAGCAATGGCACTGCCCCTTATTATGCACGATCAGATTCTGCAATATTTGTGTACGAGTCTTACCAAACGTCAATTTGGTAAGTCCACCGCATTTCTGCGTGGTCTTGTGCTGAGCTGAGTCACAATTTCACCTCAAGATGTCTCCTGGATTGGATCCAAATGTAAGCATTAACTAATAAACTTAAATGCGGCAAAATTAGGAATATTTGGATATGCCCCTTGAATATGTCCAGAAAGTCAGTTTCATTCGTCTGTTGCAATATTAAATACTTTTACTTAATCAAATTTTCTGAAGTATAAAATAGCTTGTATAAATCTAATAAAATGTTGTTTAATTTTAAAAGTAGTCTTAAATCCAGTCTAAACCGGAATATGTGCGCTGGAAGTTGGCAAGCACTCAGTCCACTCCGAACATTTGGCCCGTAGTAAGCATTGCGAACGTTTCATTCAGCCTTACAATTTCATACGGACAATCTAATTTGTAAGTTATTGTGAAAATTTAACAATTTAAAGCGATTTTATCTACGAATTGTGAATAAAGTGTACGTGACTTATAATGTTGATGTTCAAAATAAAATAAATCAGCAAAGTAAGCACAGCACAGATCAATCGTCTTCAACACAACAACACATCTTTACTCCAGTTTCCTAATGGGGTAGGCACGTCTCATATCACGATCCTTAAACACCTACCTTGCCTCTTCCACACTAATAACTCTCTGCCTACAAACACATTGCGAAGAGTATACACACCACCCTCAGGCAGTACCCGATCGATGGGATCATGGTATGTCAGTCTTTGTTTTCGATCAAAAACTACCTTTACTCTTTCTCTTACAGAACATTATGGACGATGAGGGACGAGAACACGAAGACGATGGTGTGGATGCCCCATAATAGGTATGAAAGAGTAGGTATATAAAACGAGTGTACTTTAAACCACACGACCGTAGGGAAGAAAGTTATACAAAACGCAATTGACTATCCGAAAAAACAAGAAAATATGTGGCAGTCTCTCTCCTGCCCGTACAAAAATATATGAAACTTATATCTCTTTCGTTCTATCTTTACTGTCCTATATCTCCTTCTCAACTTCCGTGCCACCTTCTCTCTCTTATCGTCTTCACAAACATATATCTGCCTACCTATTTATTTTTCCGTTTGTTTTGTTTTCATAACATTCTCGTCACGCATACTGATGTATGCGTTCTGGTGCTCGCTCCCCAAGTCAAGAGTACGTGAAGAATTTTTACTTCAAAAATTATGTGTATCGGCTCCTCCTACACACGTCTAAATTGAAAACCAGAACACCCGACTGCATAAAATACCTAGTCTTGTCAGAAATATTGAAACAAGGGAAAAAAATTACTTTTTTTAATTGCAAACAAAACCTATTACTTTTACAGTGAATTAGTTTAATACATTCTCTTCTTAGTATCTTAATACATTTGTATATTCGAAATCGAATGGTTTACTTATAATTGAGAGCAAATTTATCTGGGCGAACACTAGTTTCTTAAAATCAGTCCAGCCGTTCAGGATGTAGCAACGCAAGGAGAAAAAGAGTTATGATGTTCATAATATTCGTGGACACAATTTCGTGCAGTGAACCCCGCTAGGATACCGCGTCATTTGTTACTGTCGCAGTAACGATCACTGGTTAATCGCGTTACTACACGACACCAAGTGGATAAACTTTAAGCTCGTTTATATTACAGATACTAGGAACACGCCGATGATAGCGACGCTCTGGAGCTTATACGCTACTTTAAATTTATTTGCAACTGTCCGACCACTTTTTGAAGTAAAACTTCCTTACGCATGCTTGACTTGCGAGGAAAGCTGATGAAAGCGTGACCAAAACGAGAACATGACTGACTTGAAAGTTGAAATGTTTAAATATTACTAACGATCCGCCCCGGCTTCGCCCGAGATTCAATTATTACACTAACAAATTAGACACTAAGACTTTCCTCGGAAATCCGTTCAATAGATTTTAATAGAAACGTTAACATACGGGTTTCATTTTCTAAAATTGTAGACATACTAAAATTGTAGATGTGCGAAAAATAAATAGTCATTTTTTTTTAAGTGATTGTTTTTCGACTATACTGTTTATAAAAGTACCCACAAAAATCTGATGTATTTCAGTAAACATGAAAGTGTCGCCGGCGACCCAGCACAAATCTAGTCACGCGGGAGCGTGTCAAGTCAAGTACCAGCCAACAGCAGCACCGGTTTTTTTGACTACCTACTAAAATAATTCAATATATTATCCAAATGGACTCAAAAAATATATTCTCCGTTAATAGTTTTTCATGTTGTTTTAATCGAATTTCAGGACTAACCATGAATTTGACACCTATTTAGATCGCACTTATTGTGTCTTATATTTTTGAATGGAACATGTAGATTGGCTGTCATTTAACGTTTATGTTTTCGATGGGAATAAAGTTACTATACGTAGCGTTTCGTCAGTTGAACCTCGCCAAGTGTTGTACTCGTGAGTTCGATAGTCTAAATATAACAGATGCAGTGAGCGCGGCGTGAGCGCGGACGTTCGTCTGCGACAATCCGCCATCGTTTGTCGACTGATTGCTTAATTGCTTCGTTTAATCAATTGACTTGAGAAGAGACGGGCGTGTTTAGACGCACTTCACTGGTAAACCGACGGGTCGGTAAAAACGTTGTTTAGACAACTGTTTATGACCGCTTCGGAGAATCCTCGTCTTTGATACGTAGAAAAATGACAACGTTTGTTTTTTTTAGTAGAGAATATGCAATTGTAGCCTGCTGTGTTACGACCGTGGAATCAATGGTATCGGCTCAAATTCAATTATTAAGCATTGGCTATTGTCGAATAGATTTGAACTAAGCTCAAGGGAGCCTTGTCCTTATTCTATTTATCGGAAAGGTTCTATTTATCAGCATATATGCTTATAGGTTAGGTGCGTACGTTAACTCCCCACCATGGTTCAGGCCTTGTGGTGGTGGTGGAACTTAGTAGTCTGGGGTGTACCAAGGCGAAGACAATCGAAACGAAGGAGATCTTTTCACCCCTCTTATAAGAAGAGGGGGCTAAAGATCAGGAAGAGGAATCGCTCTCGGTACCCCTCTTATAAGAAGGGCAAGGCGGCGAGGATGGGAACCTCACCCAATGGTAATGGCACTGTCTCAAAGTCGGTGGGGTTGTCCTGTAGTGCGTGGCAACCCCACCACGGGGGGTGGAGTTGGCTCTTAGGGGGCTGACTAGCCGTCGAGGTGCCCTGATGATTTGTTGTTCCGGGGGACCTCACCAAAGGCGGCACTGATGGCACTCGCGATGGTTTTTGTGGGTATTCGGCACTATCATGTGCCGCGCGTCCCACACACTACTGGATCACACCCAGGGCCAGTGAAAGCGCATAAATGCGTTTCCCCGCAACAACATAAAAAAAGGTGCGTACATTAACTGCACTTATTTCTTAGACATAGAGGCTTAGTAGTTGCTTATAATTCATTACTTATTACTTAACTCTACCAACGTAGAGTCTATGGTGGAATAGTTGTGTATTGTGGAGAGACCCCTCGAACTTTGAGGATCAGAATCCTTAAAGTAAGAGGAGGATCTGTCGTGTTATTTTGACAGTCCAGAGACTAAAATAGCACGATAGTTAGATTATAATTAAGGTTTAAAGTAAAAAGTTTTAAATTTAACATTTAAGGCTAACAGAAAAATTTTACTTAATTGCTGGTAAACATAAAGACTATAAGGTCAGGTGTGGAGACTGATGTTAAGCGCTACAAATAGAGTTAGCTAAGTGTTTTTATTACATGTGTCAGATGGATGATAAAAATGTAGGTGTATTTAAAATAGCTCACTTTATAAACCGATAAGTGGGCGCTGATTTCACTATTTGTATTCACCAAAGTATTTAATATACCCACTGCAATAACCCACGCACAAGTTTATTAAGTTCGCAACAACTTGACCGGTATTTTCAATGCACAATGAAGCATAATTGAAATTAAACGTTCCATAGTTATATCCTGTAAGATCATTATTAATGATTAAGACTTGTTTTTTCGGAATTGGGACGTAGCAGTAATAGGAAGAAGCGCTCGCGTCATGAGCCAATATGTTTGATTGGGTACCTAATTTCCGCAACATGATCGGAGAAATATTTATTTATATGTTACACATGTGACTCATATCATGACACGTTGACACACGTGATGTTGTCACATGTCATATTGACACATGTCAACTTGACAATTATGTGTAATATACTTTTTGTTGTTACTGTTGTTCGGCAAAGGCGGCCATCAATATACAGACTAGCCAAGGGCGCCTGCATATCATAGTGCACAAGTGTGTGCGTAGATACTGCTTGTGTCTAGACACACACTTGTACATATTCGATATGCACTCATTCTCCTATATCTACGGAACGCCATTAAATAGCCGCCTCAATAATTTCATATGAATATGATTGTTCCATACAATATGAAATCTTAAGTTTTTTTCTACTTTAATTTCGCCGGCCCCTTGAGCATGCCGACCGTACAGCCGCCGATCACATGTATAAGGAAACAACAAAGTATGTTATGTACCTTTGTTGTAAGCTGCGGAACGTATAAACTTGGCACAGATATCGATTGTTCTGTTGGATATATTTTACACGAGAATAACCCCGGGACACAACTAGTACTTACAAAAAAAAAAGCCAACATTTACAACACATCGTATCGTGTAGCTAGCGCGTTAGTCGCTTTGTGACTTGTGGCCGAGGCAATAATGACTATCTCAATATTGGACATTGTCTAACACAATATCTGTGGACACCCAATAATGCGTTGAATATTCTCGAACAATTGTAATGTACATATTGTCGATAATATTACAATAAGTCTACCCATTGTATAAATGGTACTAATATTATACTAACTATAAAGCAAAGTCTCAAACAAGCTGTATGTCTCTATGTGATCGATTTCGAGCGAAGCCGAGGGAAAACGCTAGTATGATACATCGATACTCTAGCCTGCTAGAGATTGCGTCGTGGTCTAGTGATAGGTATGTACAACTAACTACAGACGTGAGATTATACATACGTATGTATGGGTTCGAGTCCCGGGTAGGACCAAAATGTTATTCGGATTTTTCAATGTCTAGTGACGATGGGAAGTCAGGAAGTTGGCGGTGTTACACCTCGGAGATCACATATACCTAAAGTAGACAAGAAAAAACAAGTGTAAATTAAAGTAACTAAAAAAATTTATAAATAATGAGAAATGCCGATAGTGTTAACTAAATAAATAAATAATATTGTATTAAAGAATTAAATATATTAACTAACTGATATTAACCGTTACCAATAAATTCAAATACTACAAATCCAATATTAATATTTAATTTCAAAGAATGAAATAAAAAACTTATGAATCTCCATCAGCTTTATGAAATGCGTACTTTATTAATTACAGACCATAAGGTAACCTTGTCAGAGTTTTATTCGTAACTGAATAAATGCTACAGCTTAAAATGGACAGACATAATGGTACTATTTTTATACTAATGAAAACCTTCAATCGCATTCGTAAATTTCGTAAATGTTGTGTTTTTATTTTATTCTCAACTGCCTCCTGTAAATTCGAGAAAATCAAAGCCGTTTGACGAGCAGAGAGTTTAAAACCTAAGCTACTACTCGAAAGGCGAAAAAACAATAATAGCCAATTTTTAAGTACATTAAAAAAACTTGACAATTCTCCGTGAGGAAGTTGAATTTATGTTCCACATTTGATTGGGTCCGATTGGCATGATTCGGTCAGAGCTGCTCCGACCGAATCATGCCAGAAAGTATATATTTTGCAAAGTAAATATATTAGAAGCTTATATTAAAAAACATACTATTATAATAAACGCAAAAGCCTGTATTTCAGTCTGTCTGTCTGTATGTCTGACTGTCTGACTATGACGTCATCACAGTTATACCACTATACCGATTGTGATGAAATTTCATATAGAGATACTTGAAGATATTTGGTATGAACATAGCCTACTTTTTCTCCCAAATTCTTTTTTTTATCGCCTAACTTTTCGAAACAACTCAGACGAAGTCGTGGGTAAAAGGTAGATTAGTTTTAAAATTGAATTTCTCGTTGAATTTGTATTTCATTAAGTACAAACAGCTCCGGGTCCAAATACATTCATCATTAAAATAAATACTGATTGATCACTCTGTGGGAGCGGCGCGACATTCGCGGGAACTGATCCCGTGACTATCGTAGATTTTTGTTAAAAAATATTGGGCCAAGACATTTACATTATTCGGCATACTTAATATTTTTTATAGTATAGAAGGGCAAACATGTAGTCGGAAGGTCTTTTGGCCACTACCGACGCCCATAGACTACCGCATAATTGGCATATATATGCATTGCCTCCTTTCCTCGTCCCTTCCAATACCTTATATTAATCTAGTACTTGCCGAATGGCCGAACATGCGGCCGTCCTGCTCATTCATATCTTGGTACTGCATCAATGAAGTGAAAACTTGTCTTACAATAGTAGCTATATATTTCCTCGATTTTATAAGTAGGTACCGCAACTATTTAGACGAACTTAGTAACAATGTTAGTATGTATTTATACAATAAATGGACCTACGATATATATCTATGGTAAACATTAAAATAACCGTTAGCAAATTACTGAAACTTTTTAATATGGAGACAAAACATACCTGTTTTCCTGACATTGACGTAAGAAAACGTAATAGCTGTAAGTAAAAAAAATACATCATTTCACTGGAGCCCAAAAAACTGTTTTAAAATAATAAAAAAAACGTCACAACTTGGAATAACCCATAGGTGACAGACCCGTGACTTTTGTAAAAAAAAAATGTCTAGATAGTATTTACATGTAAGTATATTATTTTTTTCTACCTGAAAGTGTCGGAAATAGGTGTTTGAATAGATTTTTCATTTACAGACCGTAAGAATGTCGTGAGTAGGCGCTTTATTGATTTGTATGGTGATAGTGATTTGTCTGGACTGGCGAGACGATATGTTTTATAATGTGTTATAATTTTATTTATAACATTGCTAGTACTATGAATATGGTTATCTATCTAAAAGTAAAAAATAGAATATAAAATTCCAAATAGTGGAATATTCGTTGCAAGTCTAGACATTTTACGTAACAAAAAGGTCTGCGCGAAAGGCAGTCATTCGTGTTATAATGCACTTCTATATTTGTGCTATGAATAATTATTATATTTCGACTCGAGCCAGATGTTTATATACGTAGATAAATAGTCCATATCTGCATACATACATATAGGCTATTTAGAGAGCTTAACTTAGAGGCATGCGGCAGATGATATCACGTATCACGTACCTACCAGTACATGCCCTTATCAGGCTCTAAGCAGCTGGACAACGGATATGAGAACTTGTGCATAGTATAATCCCCGAGCTACTCGTATGTGCGCATGCGAATAGCAACAATAAATCTTCACACCAATTGCCTAACGGGGGAAATCATAAAGCGCATCCGTGGGAATCTTTCCTAGTTACGTCACTGGCAGTTTGTGTTTTTTTGAATAGCGAACGGAGCCTATGGACAACTGCCGAGTTTCATAAACCTTGGCAGTTATCAATTCATCATACTTCCAATGAGACACCTTAAACTCACAATTTTCACAGACAGACACTTTTATGTAAGCTTCTATATTTAGGTTCTCATTAAATTAATCAAGCCACATGCTTGTTGTGACTGTGGCACACAGGTGTCCTCCGGATTGAACCCGGAAGGTTTGGTTCGATTCTTTTCGTTTTTAAGTACAAGAAGCGTGGACTAAGTAGGCGAGGTACTTTGGCGCACGGAATGAGCGACGAGGACACAGCATATTGCACTGTCCTAAATTTGGAGGAGTGGTAGTGCTGTGATGCGGGACAATTCCCCTATCGAGTTGTTGTTGCTCCCTTAGTGAATGGCCCTCGCTGTGGTTTTAGGGAGTATTCGACACCAGCGTGAATATTATGCACATCATTGCATCCAAAAAACAAAAAGCTGAAACCCCTACTGAGTTAGCGTAGTCAGTAGAGGAAATACAAATAATGTGCTTATCGTGGCATTGCTTAGAGCCAATGAGTGACATATTTCACAACCGTCAACAATAATCTCCATTAATTAAGGGCTGGGACTGGGACTTTGTCATTACACTCCCCCTGGAATACGCTGTCGACGGTACGCTGTATCGGACGGCTAATCACTTTAAGCTAAAACCGATAGTCAAAGCTAAATCAGCACTGACAACGTGCGTTGTTGTTACCTGGTTTTAGTCACGTTATCAGAGGTTAAGCTGATTTGTTACATGTCATCCTGTGACGTAACAGATGTGTAAATCACAAACAATTAAACTTAATAAACTATAGAGAAACATATACATAGTATTGCAATCAATATTGTTACAAAGAAAAAATATTTTTTTAATTGCAAATAACATTTGTTCGTTTTACAGCGTTAATTTAGTACACAAATATGAAACAATGAAAATTATAAAAAAGTTATTCGATGTGGCCTCCATTGGCTGCAATACAGACTGTATTTAAACGTCATCAATAGAAGCACGCACTCTTTCCGTGGGGAAATTCTTCACTGCCAATCGTATGGATTGGTTTAGGGACTCCAAATTATCAGGTCTCTAAACTCTCTAAAGCTGACCATAAATCATAATCCAGCCGACTAAGTTAATGGCTTCATGAAGGGTAGTCTTCAGCTCTGATCAAGTCTGATCAAGATCGAGATTTATGATCTGGTCCTGAATCTTGGAAGGACCATACCTGGATATTGAACATGGTGTTATTAAGGGGCTTAACTACCTATTACTATATCTTGATACACTTGTGCCGATGTTTTGACACTTTTTCAGAAAAACATGGCTTAGTCACCCCTTTGTAGCTAATAGTGAAGCCGGATAATGTCCACGTTACACTCTGTCGGCTAATTGGGAAGCTTCCTTAGAGCTTTGAGCATAAATACGGTCATTCTGTTTGTTAATTGTAAAAAAGTTTCATCCGTAAACAATTTTTTCTGAGACCTCCCTTTGCGTACCGCTTTAGTAGTTATTTCGATTTTACCACCCTACTCACTTTTAACTTTTCCGTTAAGAAATTACCAAAGAGTATTTTATAAGCTGTAAGTCCTCAGTCATCGCTTAATACATGCGACATGGTTCTAGTGTGTACAGGATTTCTTCGAATTTCCCTTACTGCCTTGATCCCCCTTTTCGTACAAATACTTCGTGGACGGCCAGATCTTCCTCTGTCACAAACAAAGGATGTCTCATTGTACCTATTGACAGCCCGGTACACAAACACTTGACTGATACCATGTGTATGGAGTTTTAAAAATGGTATTGGGCTCCACACCTACTTTGTGTAATGCAATCACAGCGATTCTGTTCTCTTTATCATGCCACTCCAATTTAATATCGCCAAATATTGTACAATGTATTGGTGCCAAAATGAGAAAACACAATGAACAATCGTATAAAAATGACAGGTCCCAAACTCAAATGTATTTTTTTACTAGTACTTACAACCATACTTATAGCCATATAACCAGACTACACGACAAACGAGCATTTAATTTAATTACAGAAATAAATAATGAATCAGGATTACAAAGGTTATATCCTGTGAAAAGACAAATAAGTATTCATTAAACGCCATCATGGTGCGAGCTGCTCTGACGGAATGTATGACAGTGATAGGTCGTTTTTGTATAATTGTACTTTAGGCGGATTAAAAAGCAATTAAGTAGATTTTTCTGTTGATTCTAATTTTATTGCTTTTGCTCTTAATTGTTCGAACAGAAAATGAAATTCAGTCTTGCGAAAAAATAGAAATCATCATTTTTAATAAAATGAAAATATTATTATAATCTACTCCGCTGGACTGTGGGTGGCATATTCTTGATAGGCACAGTTCGCCCCATCCATCGTAAAGTACTTATCATCTATAAGGTTATGATAGAAATTGCAAAGTAACTTAAATAGGCACAAGACTAAACAAATATATGGGCGACATACTTGACAAATATTTGCTGGCCAGCAATGATGTGTTCCTACTTTTTAATTAACTATCGATTTTACATATCATAACGTATATATTCAGGCTTCGAGAATAAATAAGTCTCTATGCTACGCCGGTCTAATTTGGCTGCAATATAACATTGCACTAAATTTGAAAATGATAAAGAGTAAGTTCCATTTCTGTGTCTTGTCCAACTTTTCCAGTTGCTTTCAGTTTACCCCCATTTTTACACCCTTGGTGGGTGTGGATGAACACGAATGCCTATTTTAGCACAGATTCATCAGTATTTTTTTTCCTATCAAGAAATGCTTAAAATTTGTGCAACGTCGACCTATAGCGCAGTAATTTAATGGGTACCTATGTTATGCGTAATGTTTAGATAATTATATTTGTTTACGGCAATAAGCGCTGGGCACAGATACTCGACACAATAATGTACATGTACACTATAACAGGCACTAATAACAGGCAGCGGCTGATTATATTACTCGTAATTATAATATGACAGCTACACTACTACTACATAATCAAATGATAATTTAATTCAGTAGATATTTGTATGAAAAACTGCGTCGAAGGAACACCTGGTATTTATTTATTTACTTTATTTTAACAATTTATATACATATAACACTTTCTAAAATAAATAAATTTATTGTTTTTTTAGATAAATTATATACTTTCGATAAAACTGATTAATACAAGGCTACTTGCTCGGCAGTGAACTCGCCTGTATCTATATAATTCATTCGTATGCACTCAAATTACGAGACAAATTCCTCCATATAAACGCTTTTTATTTTATCGTTTTTCGTCATCAAACAGATAGTTAATAGATACTTTAGATAAAATACACATTATACAGGTTGTGTTTTAATACACTGTGTAAAATCACAGAGCGTGTTCAGTACTCGATTCGGATTCCAAATGTGTAAAAAAATACCTAAAATTTGACCTAATTGTCTTTGAAATACCAACCATACTGTAACCTAAACCGAACGACCGCTACTCGCCCGTACAGCTGACGCGTCCTAGGGTCTTCAACTTGCTCCGCGCGAGGTTCATTCGGTACCTCACGGCGTGCATATTTTTAAAAAATGTTGACACTAAATTCAGTTAAGTTCAACTATGTAATTAAACAATATTTTTGTTCCATTGTAGTTCATTATTCAAATTGTATATGAGGTAAAGTTTATAACTTTCTTTGTTTGTGGGAGTAACCTTCGAACCTATTTAGACAATCCAAAAAACGCACCCACTAGCAGAAGGATACATATATAATTCACGAGCTATCAACCAATTTTTATTATTGAAGCTCAACGAAATGGGAAAGGTCTGCTAGTGCAATTAATAAAAAAACAAACAATTTATAATATAATACAGCAACAGAGCCGTTTGACGACTATTAACGACCATAAACATCCGTATAATAACTATGCTTAGTTTTACAGTCTACCTGTTATTGTATTATAATGTTATTTGTAACCAGCAGCCTCCTAGCAAGAGTACGAACACATGCCTAAACCAGCTCAGAGATTCCATCGTTCAAAGTAATTGCGTCCCATTGAGAAGTTGCCTCGCGGTCAAGAAGTTATCATGCTTGCAATCATTTTAATGAAAAGTTATTTTTGTACAATAAAACTTAACGAACGACGGTTTGAAAGTACTTTTATTTGCGGATATTATGTTTTATTGCCTACAGAATGATACATTTATAAACAATGGTGTAACAGGAAGAGGTAATGAGTGCATTGCTACATAGGGGGAGGTAGTGCCATGCATAGTGCATTGGGTCGGCACGTACGGGGGACCACTCGCTCCTTTGATACCGGCGTAAAGTGACAGCGCTGCTGTCTCATTTCGTGTGGCTTGTGAGTAGCCCGTGGTCCATTGGGGGCCCATTACTCGTAAATAATGAGATATTTTAAGTTTCCCGAATGTGTAACGCAAACAGAAAATACAAATAAATAGCCGTCAACGAAGCCCAAATACATGAGAAAATAGCTGCACAAATTAGAATTTGGAATTCTTCATCACAGAGGAGAAATTCGTGATCAAAGTGGCCTAATATATTCTGGCCCATTGGGAGTGGGGTGATAGGAGGTCAATGCATCTGCGTAACAACCATGCGAATGTCCATGGGCGTCAGTAGTAATCGAAGTAAAGGCAATGTGACCGAAAGGGCGGCGCTCTGTACACCTCTTATAAGAAGAGGAGGAGAAAGAGCAGAAGGAGAATGCGCTTTTGCGCACGGGACATGGGGGAGGATGGGAAACTCACTCCATTGTACTGTTCCAAATTTTGTGGGATTGTCCTGTGGCGCGAGTGCTTGGAGGTAGTGTCGGTCTCCCAGGGGACTGACAAGCCTTCGAGGTGCCCTAATGATTTGTAATTCCGGGACACCTCACCAAAGGCGGCACTCGCGGTGGTTTTAGTGGGTGCTCGCGCTATATGGCGCTATAATGAACTGCGCTGCACCTTTGCTTTGCTGCTTTGGGGGAGGGGGGGGGGGGGCAAAGGCCAGTGATGTCGCGGTGGACTGCTTAGACGTCATTAACGCAAGGTGTTAAACTTCAAACAGAAATGCCGAGTAAATGGTTAAGTAATTCCAAATTGTCGACATATTTAACTACTTCTCTCTTGTGTATAGAGAGATATTGTGAGAGAGCCAGCACTAACAGTGCGTCTGATAGGAAACTTGCCAAATCTTACAACGCCGTTATGTGCACTCAAAAATATACTAAACTGTGGTGAAAAAAAAATATGATGTACGTATGTTACGTACTAACAAATAGGGTTAGGTATCAATCCTCCATACCCACTTTGGGTATGGAGGATTGATATTTGTAAGAAGAAGTCTCTGGATGTACTGAACCTATTTGATAAATTTCTTCAATGATGATAAGAAACTTTTATTATAGTAGCTATACAAGTAATATTCCATAAAAACCTCATTATAATAGCTAATTGATGTGTTGTAACTGCCGGTCGGTGTTGGGATTAAGTTGTATTCTAATCCCAACTGAAGCCGAGGATGTGCCGTTTTGTGAGACACGTTGGTGCCATAACACTTTTTCATTTATTATTTTTTTCTCTTCATGTTTTGTATCTACTTATTTTTATCATATGAGGCTTCCTTACATAGTAGTGTGTGTTCTCAGAAATAAAGAGCTATTTATTTATTATTTAGTATAATCTATTATAATTAATAATATTTATTTGCTTTCACTTTCGAGTTAGGCGGTCGCGTTTGAGGATCGCGTCGCTACTCTATGTCTATTGTAATGTTTCGTTGCGGAACTGTCAAACCCGTAACTTTCCGACGTGCCTGTAAAAAACTACCAAGACGATTTTGTTAAAATCAATTTTGGGTAGACATTTTTATTACATTCTTAAAACTCTGGAGTTAAAAAGAATTAAGTTATAATTAAGCAAATATCTCAATAGTGTTCGCACAAAACAAACACACAACAAGCAAAAAAGACACCACCATGAAACACATTAGATAGCTAATGACACAGCTATGACCTCTTGATATATTTTTATCGCTCATTTATGGAGTGCAATCCTTAATAATTTTATCCCTCAAAATCATACTTATATCTTTTGGTAGAGATTCTAAGTTTTAAACACGTATACCCATGATCTCCGCATAAATCCGCACATAAAACGTCTGTCCCAGACGCTTTCAATCAATATCAAACAGATGATGACTTTGTACTTCCCAAACCTTTCACGGGTACCCCGGGCCCCTTCTCAACTCCATAACACAGAGAATCCCGCACATCCCGGTTTGATTAGTAACACATAATTATCCGCTATTTAAATACTCTGTGCAGTAACGGACAGAAGGTTTTACACTATACATACCGCACAAGGAACGGCAAGAACCTCATTAAGTGACCAATTATTTTTCATATTTTTCATGGACATCAGGTGCAGTAAATTGAGCAAAAATATACAATTAAATTTTACTGAACCGAATTTACATTCTCGTCCTCCTGGTCGATTCCAATGTGTTTTCATAGGGTAATTGGTCATATCACATTGCGTTGCACCTACGAGCCCTACGAGGAGCAGATGTAGGCACCTGTGGTGTAATGAAATATTGCAATATGTTCCTGCAGCACGATTATAAATATTTGTACAATTTTATAATTGTACAAATATTATAATAATACTACCAATGTTACAAGTGTAAAAGTTTGTACGTGTGCATGTTATTCTTTCGCGCAATATTACTGAATATTATTGAGTGACATTTGAAACATATAAATTATAATTTGGTATTACATTAAAATGTTATGTACCGACTTTATTCATATAATTACGTTATTTTATTAATAACAAATCATGATTTCCAGCTCCTTGCCATAAAATCCATTTCAGCAGTAGAAAACGAAAACTCAGCACATCCTTGGATAACGTGATGTATTGTCTACAAATATCCTAAAGTATCTCATCATTATCATTATCAGCCCTTATCTGTCCACTGCTGGATATAGGCCTCTTTTAATAAACACCAAGACGACCGATCTCCTGCTACTCGCATCCATCCCGGACCGGTTACTGCACGGAGATCGTCTTCCCACCTGGTGAACGGTCGATCAACTCGTTTTCTTAAACGCGGCCTCCGCTCCAGAACCTTACCGGCTCATCAGCCCATTGCCACCTCAGCGAGCCTATTCGTCGCGTGATATCGGATACTTTAGTTCTCTGCCTTATGAATTCCTTACGAATTCTGTCGGACAGAGAAACACCCAAACACGTGCTAAAGTATCTACGTGAAGATAAAAAGTCCCTACCGACCTTTTTTAAAGAATTGTACATATTGGGGATTTGAAATTTGGTACAGTTGAAGATTATATGGAGGAGAAATGCAGACAGCTAAAATTTCAATAGATATGATTTTATATCATATCACGGCACGCACTCATTTCTTAAACCTAACTGATACTTAAGTAAGTTGTGTGACTGTTAAACAAACCTATGACATTTAATTTTTATCAAGTACCTACAAAAAGGATTTTATAATTGAGATGGATGTTCAATCGCTAGGCGATCACTAGTTTATCATTTCTCTACAACATTGAAGTTCTGCCGAAAGAAGATATTTCGCTGTGTACTCGTAGTTTATCTTAATGATCCGCAAATCCAACTAGCGGCTAAACTCTACAGCGTTAATAGAATCTCTTCTGTGTAATGTGAGAATAACATTATTAAATTCCACTCGGGATCCACGCCACAATCCTCGTATATTGTCACGTACTAATTAACGTGTTGTCACGTTCACCGTGTGTCCCGCAGCACGCTTACAACTGAATCTGTAAAATCCGATAGTCAACAAGGGCTACAAATTGATTAATTGTGACACCACTTTGTGAATAATGGATAGTATTACGCTAAGGATTTTGCACGACCTATCAAGACATGCGTAAATCCCCTACAGATTAAAATAAGACCACTCAGTGTCTACCTACTGAATTACTTGACCTAACAACCTATACATGACCTATTTGAATCTCATTTTATTATGCCTTATATTCTTAGACGTTCGTTTATAGAACAGTCGACATTAAAAAAAAACCTTTTGTTGATACGGGGAAACGCATTTACGCGCCTTCGCCGGTCCTGGGTGGGATCCAGTGGTGTGTGGGGCTCGCAGCACACTATAGTGCCGAATACCCAGGAAACCCACATCGAGTGCCATCAGTGCCGCCTTTGGTTAGACACCCTAGAACTATAATTCACCGAGGCTCCTCGACAACAGGTGTACGTTACAGGATGGTGCGGTCCCACACTCGCCCCTCGCCCCGTGCGCAAAAATCCTTCTCCTACTCCTGTTCTTTAGTCTCCTGTTCTGACAAAGCGTAGCGCAGCCTCCTCGGCTCAGTTGGCTTCGTCTGGGATCCTGCGAGTCACTGCGCCCAGCCCCCTCCCCCTCCCCAGCCACGGTTAGCCAATCCTAGTACCATGACAGGGACATTTACACTTTGTATAAGTTACAGTAAAGCTGATCAATTGATAAGACGTGGGTAATAACTAATTATTTTTGCGATATTCGAATGTTTTAACGTGTATCAGTTTCAATAATCCGCTAAAAGAACAGTCACTGGGAAAGTATAGGTCCCTTGGAGTTGCAGTAAGAATGACCAATTACTCAAACTGCACCGCACATGTCACCAATAAAGTTGGACCATTTCATGGTAAATACCTACCAACCATTTACATTGTAAGGACATCCTCTAGGAGGCCGCGTCGCTAAAGGCTTTTGAGCGCCCTAGTTGTGTGACTGAATTAACGGAACGCGGCAGATATCACTTATCACATCTTTTAAGTGAGACTTCTCGAAAGATATAGACAGAATATCATAAAAATTACTGTAATTGTAAAATTCCAAAGGAAGAGATGGAATCCGTTAGTGTCTTGATGACACTACCGATGTCTACAAGCATCCGCAGAGCGAGACGCTATACAGACCAGTTGGTCTCCTTCACTCCACGTCGAATCAACACTCATGATTCTTACAAACACCATTACGTAAATCTCCTCATATCTAATACTTCATGATACTTTCTCTTTTATCTCAACTCGAAATTAGTGTACCAACATGACAGATAAAATGTAATAATAAAGCGCTGCTAGCCGAGTTTCGGCTACAGGCGGCCATCTGTATAGAGACCAACCAACTGCCAACTGCGCAGGGCATATTATAGTGTCCGAGTGTACGGGCAGACACAAAAGCAGGGCCGATGGCTTAACGTAATCTCCAACGTCCTGACTCCAGTTATAATAGAAATTAAAAATCATAATAATATTTCTTGATCGATCCCTAGACTCGAAGCCTAGACTTCACGAGCGGTGATTAAACATCCTTATGGCTAGACCAAGAATTGAATGAATAACCCCCGATTTTTGTGTTCCTCCGCTTTACATATAGTTAACAGTTAGCGACTAATCCTGAAATTCAAGTTAAAAGCATAAATTATAAAGTTTTTGATATTCTTGCAGTTATTCTAAGCTCTGCTATTGTAATATTTAGTATAAATTAAAGTTGACAGTTTTAGAATAGTATTTGTCGAAAGGCTGTTTACTTATTTAGCCGTGCACGTAAATAGGAACCATTTCAACGGTGATGTTATCTGAGATCAATAGATATCAAGGACCATTGTTTACGCTCAATATAGGTCGACTTTATTCGCAGCGACTTTCGCGTAGATTTTGCTGGTCAATAGAACAGTAAATCGCATATCTAAATGTTTACTATAGGAGAGAATAACCAAAAGATACCCTTCAGCTCACAGTTTATCATTTTACACTTATATATTTTCTCCTAACAAAATACATTGCGGCTAAAAAAAAAGTTTTAGCTTTTCCCTCGGGCTCCCTCCGATCATATGAGAGAGTCATAGTGTCGATCTTGGTGACGCAGTGTCAGCAGCGGTGGGACCGAATGATAGGCCAAGCCTGTTTAAAACCGTAAAATTCACACCACAGTGGTTATGGTGACATCCGGTAGAAGATCAGCAATAGACTGGAATAACTACTGAAGCTTCTGAAACGTCGGGCTAGTTATAATTAAATAAACCGCGATGAAATCCGTATCAGTAATTTTATTATAAGGATGTACAAGACACCAAATTTCAACATCGGTATGAGCGGACAAATAGCAGTTGTAACCTTTGAAACTACCGAAGTACATATCTTCCACGTAGCCACAACAATGTTCCCCCCAATGGTCCGCTGGTAACGCACTAACCGCATGAACCGCGACTCCGTAACTGTCACTTTGCTAATGTAACACGTGAGCGGGAGGTACCTCCCCAATCGTATCGGCACATATTCGCTGCAATACAGCAATATAGTATAGTATTCTTATGGCGTTCTACTTTTTCACAATAAAAATATTTAGATATATATATTTTAAATATAGTTGGTATTTGGCCAGTGGTGGAGCACGCGGCACGTTATAGTGCCGAATACTAAAAAAAACCACCGCGAGTGCCATCAGTGCCGCCTTTGGTAAGGTGCCCCGGTCCTCGACCTCAACGGCTAGTCAGTCCCCCAAGGGACCGTTCCCTTCTCCACAGCAGGGCTGCGCTGCACCACAGGACAACCCCAACAACTTTCGGACTGTGCAATGGGGTGAGGTTCCCATTCTCGCCCTCTTGTCCCATGCGCCCTCTGTTTAATGGGCATCGCCTGGGTTCACCCCAGGCCACTGAACCCCACCGCTACGACAAGGCTTGAACCAGGTTGGGGATGTTTTTTTTTATATATAGTACTATATCCCTATATAGTACAGGGGGACAAAGGAGAAATTGGAGCCTTTCAACGACTACCGACGCTCATGAACATCAGCATAATTATGCCAATGCATTGCCCTCCTTTTCACCACCCCCCCCCCCCACTCTAAGCCGGCTACCGCATAAGCTACCGGCTACACACAAACCAAAGGAAACGCGATACAGTAGGTGTCATTTTACAGCGGTATTGATACCACACTTGAGTGAGATCCTATCCTGTCCTATCCTTTACCATCCTAATCCTAGGTATAAATGTAAAGGGTATGAGCCTGGTTGTATACTTGGTACACTCAACAGTCGCAGAAGCAACTAAACCGATTAGGATCAAAGTGGGCACAGATCTAAATTAAAATTCGGAATAACATAATTTAGTATTCCTCAAAAAAAACGGTCCTTGGGCTAGATGATAAAATTTACACAATTATCAAATGGATAAATAGCAAATTAAACTTAATTTTATAAAAATATTTATTAGTTAGGCTTTGGTTACGTACTTGAGAAACATACGATTAGTGAATTGAACGGTAAACTAATTTTTATAAATAGGCAAGAAAAAATTCATTTAAGTTTTAAATTTATTGAATAAAATTTGACTTATAAATCTCACCCATAATGAATTGGACATCCACGGTTTAAACACAGTTTGTAACTGAATGCACTAAAATATTCTATCGCACAACACAAATCACACGGATCAATCCGTTGAAAAGCTCCGTTCAGCTCGAGAAGTTCATAAAGTTGGTGCAAGACCGGCGCACGGTACACTCGTGCGAGAAACTCGGCCGTCGGCGCGGGAATGGCACAGCCTTTAGTCGGGTCCGCGGCCGCCCTCCTGTTGCTGGAGACTAATATTTACGCCCCATTATTTATACAAAGTCTAATTCATAAACTTTATTTATTGACGCGAACACTCAAGTGCGCGCTTGTCGAACTTGGACCGATCGAAAAATTTACGACCAATAATATATCATACACGAGTGATTTCAGGTCGCGCTTACGTCGGCCAATTGTGAAGGGACCTCCGTTGCACTAGTATACTCATGGCTGGTTTTAAAGGCTTACTTTAAAGATCCGGTCAACATATCCGAAAACTAGAAAGGATTAGAAAACTTGACGACTGGCTGGCGCAGTTGGTAACGTGGCGGTTAGTCCTCCTGTTACGCCACAGGTCGCGAGTTAGAGTCCCGCCTAGATCTTGGCTGCTTATACATGTATTTCTGTTATAAAAATCTTAACGTTGTGTGATTGGTCCACACAAATTATTATTCTTATAAAATGAACTGGCAAATGTAGTAAAAAAGTGGCAAAGAAATTACTAATTTCGAAAAGCTCCCTAAGGGACCGATGTCACCTCCGTAGACCAAATTTTGGACAGTGCGATTGGGTGAGGTTCCCATCCTCGCTCCCTTGCCCCGTGCGCAAAAGCGCCACCTTCTTTTGCTCTTTTGTCCTCTCTTCTCCTAACAGGGGTACAAAGAGCAGCCGCCACCGTTCAATTCGCTTCCCCCCGGGCGTATCGAGCTCTACAGACCCCACCGCCACGACAAGGCTTGGCAACCTTCATACTATAAATCAGGGGTTTATTTAAGTTAATTCCCCTAACTCGATAAGACTTCTAAAGTCCACCAAACCAAAGACGTACACTTCATGTAGCTATAAGATGTGTCGTTCTATTAGCCCTCAAATAAATACATTATTTTAGTATAGACTGGGTAGAATAGTATAATAGAGGATCTTGGAATCCTACTTTATCCATTCCTGTTGAAATATCCCTTGTAAGTTTATAACTTCCCTCCGTATAATACCTTTTTTCAAGTTTCAGAGTTTCGGTACATCAAACCAAGGACTTTCATAAAGATATAATTTTTAAGGTATAATTATAAATTAGATACTATCTTATTAAGTTAAACCCCTCTTCAGACTAAGACCCCTTTAAACCTGTCACAAGATCCGTTTGAAAAACAACAAAAAACATTGTACGAATGTAGTACCACGAAATTTAGTAATGCACCTAAATTGGGAAAAAAAGTGTACAAATATAGTACGACGAAATATAGTAACACACATACATTAGGGAAAAGTGTACGAATATAGTACAACGGAATATAGGAATACACATACATTAGGAAAAAGTGTACGAATATAGTACGACGAAATATAGTAATACACTTGATTTAGCAGAAAAAAATATTTATATGTTATTCCACACTGTATCCTACATCTGTGACAAATTTCAGCGAAATTAATTTTATTAGTTTTTGCGTGAAAGCATTACAATTATAGCATTATTATCTTGATGTATTTACTTATACGGTATTATATCTGTACTAAAGTATACTAATAATATATAGCTGAAGGCTCATGCTCAGGGACTAGCGGCCCGAATTGTAAAATGGTTTTTGTGTTCAATAGTCCATTTATCAAGGAAGCGTATAGGCTATATACCGTGACGCTACCGCCAATAGGGCCAGAATTATGTGGGTGAAACTGCGGGGCGGTGCTGGTGGTGTTATAAAGCACAACTTTATTGAATATGGATACCAGTGAACAGGAGTAGCGCCAACGTGGTATTTGTGTGAAGGAATCTACATCCGCTATATATAAGTAATTCATAACATAACCACTGGCAAGTGATGTTATGAATTACATATATGTTGTAAACCGTAAACTAAAATAACATTATGGGAGAACATATGATTGTGTAAAGTACATATTTACATTCTGTTTAGGATGTGTTGTTGTGGAGCCCTATGATAATAAGTAATTTCATATTATTCAAACTATACGCTACCACAAAGTTCAAAGCGATCATAAACGTAAATACGAGTACAAATAACAATTCGCCTAAATTCTATGCCGTATTGGGATTTTAGCTGTGGAATGGAAGTCTGATCGCATGGGTAATTCAGTTCAGGCTAAATTCTTTAAAGCACTGTTAAAGTTATCACCTTTTTTATACAGTATATAGGGGCAAACGAGGAACACGGAGTCTTTTTACGACTACCGGCGCCCCTCGACATAATTACTATGCCGTTGCCCTAAATAATTAATTCATAATAATATTGTATATATAGTATATTGTGTAATAATATTTTATATATAGTATATTGTGTAATAATATTGTAGGCAATAACTTGTGCTCCGGACAGTTTTGTCCAGAAAGATCTTTTTACTTTATTGTTGGACAACCAGTTTAAATGTATTTGAATCAGAACGACTTACGTAACCTCTTTTTTATAACGTCGGGAGACAATCGAGCAATCGGAGCCATTTACTGTATACCGACGTCTGTCCGTCTGTCCGAACGAACCTGAGTCTAACGTCTGAAAAAAAGGAGAGAACTGCATGCTGATGCGTCTTCTTGGGGCCACCTCAATGGGCCACCGGCTCACAAAACGCACGTGATATAGCCATGTCAAATAAATAAAGAAATAAAATCTTGTTAAACCAGGATGGCAAATGATGCCGCGAACACCAAAAACATACAGCGTGCAACCATAGTCAAAATCTATTAACCAAATCAAAAACTAAAAGGTAGTTGTTTGTTAATGGAGTAAAACGTTACAAACACACATAGCAATTGGTATCAGACATTCGTAATTACGTAGCTTTCAAAACTCTAGGGGCCGTATTGGGTTCCGTTGACAGTTTCAAAGTAGAAAGTTCTGCCTTGTTCCTATGTTTTTAACCCTCGTAATGTACCCTTTATTAACCTTTATTAAGCCTTCGTTTATTATTTGGACGCGAAGTTAATAATAGTTCTGTATTTATTGATTTTAATTATGCCTATCTTTCACCCGCTTGCTTCGATAAGCGCAAACAGTTAGGTTATATAGCCCATACCGATCAACTGAGTCCTAGATAGGTCAGTGCAGTCCAACGCTCATCGCAAACAAAGAAAAATCTCCTTTCATATTTAAAAATATTACATTAAAATGTTTGTTTTTTTTTAAGTCCCAAGTAATTCACGGAGTTTGTCACCCTTGTACTACACTAAAATGAAAAATATCACCAGAACCTATGATAACCCTTTACAATCCTCTAACAAGGGGGGGGGGGGGCCTTGTGTTGCTAACAGGTTGAGCTTGACGATCGTCCTTCCAAAAGCTAAACTTTACTTTTTCAGACAGTACTCCACACTTTATGATTTGAGCAAGCGAAATATTCCCGATGGAACTGCGTATTAAAATATTTATAGTATATGTAATTATTTTGAGAATGTATAGATTGTTTATAGTATAATATAAATTATTGTTGATTATTTTTATAGTACAGGAGACAAATGAACAATCGGACCCTTTTACGACTACCGACTCCCATGAACATCAGCCAAATTACTATGCCGACACGTTGCCCTCCGTTTCAACCCAATGACCCGCCGGCTATTCACGAATCGTACGAAATGCGACACCGAAGATGTCACTTTACGCCGATATCATGTCAGCGAGGTGTACCTCCTCGGTCGTGCCGCCCTAATACCGCATGCACTACCTCTGACAATTATTATTCAGAATCCTCGAATGAATGAACGTCATTATGCAGGCCTCGTAGAGCGGAAAATCGATACGTCGAGCTACTTAGTAACGAAACAATTTAATGCGGTACCAAAGTTATGCATTTTTATTAACTGTTTACATACTAATGCAGTGCACCGCGTAGCACGCGGCTTTATATTTACATTGTAAAAGTTTCTTATATGAGGCTTTCGTACACAACAACCGTTTAACCTATAAAACTTTTCAAATCATTTTTAAACTTAAATATGAGAAGAAAGTTATTTATCATCTCGACTGTATTTTTCTTATGTCAGACCGGCTGCGTGCGGCAAGTGTTGCAATGTTCATTAAATATTTTAAGGAAAATAATACAGTGATAAACATACAGTAGAAGAGAAAACGTTTGAATATTGATGTCTTAAGTTTACGCGAATGTTTCTCGTTACAACAGAACTATTTTTACGGATTTTATCGCGGTTTATTGATTATTTATGTAGCCAGACGTTTCAGAAGCTATACAGCAACCATGGTCACGGACGGGCCCTTTTTTTAATAAATATATTGTCTGTTTGTATGTTTTTTGGCGAATACGCCCAGTCAACCTGTAAGTCATCTTTTTTTTTAAACTGGAACTCA
>JAFELO010001376.1:40437-109432 GCA_017140195.1 Eumaeus atala
AAAGACGTTCGATGCTGGATGTATATACTCTGAACACACACAGCCCCTCTCAGGTGTGTATTTAATTTATTAGATTAAATCAAGACCGTTTTCCTATTTAAATCTCCAAAACTCCAATTTCGTACATGTTTTTTATAATATGGATCGAAAAGAAGCAATCCTAATTTTACGAATACGTCCACATAATTACTATGTAAATGCGATGCGCTGCTCTCCTCCTCCCCTTCAATGGACCACCGGTCACTTACAAACCGACACCGATTATGTCACTTTACGGCGATAGCATGAGAAATGTCTATCATGACGACTGACGCTCTAACATTCGAGGTAAACGAGCAGTCTGCTCGTCTACCAGAAGTTGTGCAGGCGCGTTGCCGGCCTTTGAGATGTGTGTAGACTTTTCTCTTGAGGAAACCCAGATCTTTACTTACACCAAAAAGCTGAAAAGTTTACTCATAATTGTTTGTTGGAACATGCTAAGTTCAGGCCCGTATCGAATAGTCCATTTACTGAGAAAGGCTATTACAGTCTTTATATCATGACGCTACCCACTAATAGAACAAGAGTAAAACCGCGAGGTGATGCTAGTATAAAATGATGTTATAAATATAACATCACCTTTTATATAATCCCATAGAATTATTACACCGGCTGTTATTGTGGTTAGCCACAATAACAGCCGGTGTGAACTAAAGATGTTAGATAACATACCGTTTGGTGTGATTTTATTATCGGTAAAGCTCTAAAGCACATATTGTTTAGTGAGGTGAGATGTTCACCAGACCATAATACTTCAAATGCTCTGGTGATGCCAATGGGCTTAGGAAAACTTATGGGAATTAAGATGTAGATTTATATGAGAATATCAGCCACCTCACAAAACATAAGAATAACTCAGGGTTATAACATTTCTGGTGGTGATTTTTAAATTGTTTTATACGTTTATTCAATGCAAAATACAAATTTTTCCTCATAATATTGGTATAGTTTAATGAGCGCGCTTTACAAAAATCAAACATGCAACTCAATTAAGGTCCCATGTATAACAAAATAACAATAAATCAAATAAAATCCTGTTCAATAAAAAGCATAAACTCATTTCCGAGTGATCCCCTTCGTCCGCTATCACATTTTATCGTCACAAAAGGTAATTTCCATCAAAATGCACGATTTTTTGACCGCCAACCGTAAATTGAAACGTATATTTTGTTTACTGGCAACACTATACCGGTGAAGCATAAAATTAACTTAAAATTATTATCTACAATCAGTAATGAACTCACATTGTTATGAATTTTTATTCATGTTCTGATTTAAAATCTTGTTACATTATAATATAATCGAAAGTTATTTCAAATATAATAAAGAATTTAAAAACCTCGGTGGTGATGGGTAGTGGTGGCGGTTTTTGGTCCAGACAGGTCCAAACCCTGTCATGTGTCAATGATTTTTTCTAAGTTAAGTATATTTTGTGAGTCAATCTTATGATGTAATTTTTTCACTGTACGAAAAATTCTTTCACCGTGAGATCACTTACGGTAGACATCGTGACAAAAACCTGGATTGTGCCTGGTTTCCCTTCTGCGCTGCAGACGTCAGTTGGCAGTCCTCCTGTATGAAAACTGAAGCCTCTGTCGAATCTGATACAGAAACCGGATAATGTTAGGATGGAGAATAGGATTTCTACATAAAATAATGTGTGATATGTGAGCAAAGCGCACACGGTTTTAAGGCTTATATTCGTCTCATTCTTTATGGGTTATAAAGAATGAGATGAACATATGTATAACAGGATTATTGCAAAGTATGCATATTCCAGAGTTTCAGTTGCGTCACTTTCCGCTCATGTACTAGTACTTGTGCAGTAGTACTTGTGCAATATTATTCTAAGTATTTAATCTATATATAGATTAATACCTCTACACTTTACACCAGCGTGCGGTGAACAAAGCAGGAACAAAATATACATACAGAGGGGAGACGATCACCGACGCTCTAATTGATGCAACCTAATTGAAGTTAAAATTTGATTGTAATCTGTTTAAAATTATTTTACATGTCGGCCCGCCCCGGCGGCGTTCGGGTTGAACAAACACGGCCTCGCGTTGCTGATTGCTCTCACCGAATGATACATTATTTGTGTAGGGATCTTTTATATTTTGGGATCAATATCTACAATCATATGATTGACAAATAATTATCAAGTTATATTTTGATATCATCACATCATTAAAAATATTCAACTATATGTTTTGATAATTTTTCTTCTAATGTTTTTATTGTGTATAAAGTACACGATAAAATTTGACATATAAATTTTGATAAAAATCTTATCTATAATTAAAAAACAGTCCTACTATTGCACTTGACTCAAATTTTTTATCCTTTTCATTTGAATTTGAAGTCGGTTTTTTTTATTAGGTTACTTAATTAGGGTACTTTTTAAAACTTTACCAGGAGTAAAAATATATTATTGTACTCCGGTTTTTATGCTAGTCCAGATAAAAATATATAGACTATTTTATAATATCATGTAAACTGTAGCCATTTACTACCGATAACATTAACATTTTGTATGCATAACTGTAAAGTAATACTACGTATTTATTTAAACGATATTACATAATATATGGTACAAAGGAAAATAAATTTTAAAGAAGCACAATTTACGCAGACGCAGGCGTCAGTTATATAGGCCACGGAAGAAGTTTAGAGTTTGACGAATGCGGTACGAAGGTTTACAGTTTACGCATTCGTAACATTTATGACGTTTCGGCACATCCAAGGATAGCTCATAGCGCATCGCGCGAACAATGCTCGTAAATAAACAATAGAGCTAGTGTGAGTGTGAGTGTGTGCGCCGCGCGTGCGGTCGGCCAGGTGAGGGCGGGAACATCTGCCGCGCAGCAGACGCCGCGCGCCGACGTGCCTCACGCGCAGGCCTTATGGACGTGCCCACTGCGCATATGCTCCAGCTGGACACTCGCCCTCTTCTTAGGTTTAAGTGAGAATATTTGAAACTTGATGAAACGACACAACAAAAAGATTTATTAGATTATTACCTATTCATCTCATTTTCTGATCCGGGATTTCTACTGTGTGTGATAAAAAGACAGAGCTTTCTTAGGGAATACAATGCTAGTGTAATATGTAATTTTAACTAGTCATTTCCCTAAATTGGTAACCTCAATTTTTTTACACAAATGCTTTAACTCCACTCAACCCTCTTCGGCAAGACCCTAGCACCTTGCACTGCTGCATTGTACCCTCTTCCTATAATATTTCTACCCCACAAAGATAAGCTATGGGACCCAACGCCACGACAGGGCAGGAGTGGTGGGGATTACACGTAAGTATATTTAACACATGCTAATGTTTCTTGAATATAAATTTAATAAACTAGTACATAAATGGTAATTTTCATATACTAATCTTTTTATCTAAATAATCCTCACCTGGATCACCCATGAGTTAGACAGGTGAAGCTTGCACGATAAGCTAGCTAAATTACAGTTTCGTTTGTTTACAGTTTTGTTTGACAAAGGAATACTTGTGCCCGTTAAGAGACTAGGTATCACATATAACTAGAAGACACAAAAATCTTCGCTAAGAGCAGGTACGCAGCTAGCACATTCTATACTAGGTTCGGTAAACTGTTGTCAGATCATCGCCAGAAGCAGGAGGTCGCACCTCGCTCGCTGATTCGTTATATATATATTATAAGAAATACCAAGTAGTGTCTTTTTTTCATCAAGTTGAAACAAATTCATAGTAGGAAAGACATTTAAATTATTACTAAACAAAATATTAAAATAAATATGCAAAACCAAAAGTAATTACGCCATAAAAATAAAACCTTATCACCTCCATGAGGTCACCACGCAGCGGATCAGAGGTGAGACACCTGCATGTTTGATGATGCGGGTACCTATGAAAGTCGCTAACATAATATAGACACCTGTCCCATTGGAAGTGACCAGGTGAACTAATTATAAGAAAATATAATGTAAAGTATATTCAATGAATATTTTAATAGATTTAACATTAATATGTGCCACTTTTTACAAGCACGTGTAACATTTTTCGTCTGATTTCAACAGAATTCACGTACAAATATAATATAAAACTAAATAAAAAAGTATGAGGCAGTGATACAATATATTGCATTAGCCATATTTATCTATTCGGCTATTTATCTATAGTGGAAGACAAACAGTGTCATCGCTTCGCCAGGCTTATGTTTATCTTAGGAGTTGTTTCGTTGTCTAAACGTATTCGTTACTTATTAATCTTAGCTAAGTTCGACTAAAATAAAATCTTTAAAGAATCAAATTAATTAATTTTAAATGTGACCATTATCCGTGTTGTCCGTCCGGATGTTTATGGGCGTCATTAGCCACTAAATAGCCTAGATTAAGTAATCTACATACAAACACATGCTTATACCCCAAATCTATAATGATTTTGATGTAACATTATATTATTAATTTGAACATTATTGTGATGCGGTACCCAGAGCAGATACGTGATTTGTTATGTTAGGGGTGATGTTTCATAAAATTCGTCCCTAGCAAACCACTAGTTTTAATTGCATTAGTACCAAGTCACTAAGAGTAAGAACGGAATAACGTTCAGCTTGCACTCATCTCATTTACTTTACTCAATTATCCTTCAGTTCAATATATTGCACGTAGTGGAGTCCGGACACAATAAGAGTTAAGTCATTATCGTATTCTAAAAGAGCGCTGAGTTTGTCTAAGTTTTATTGCTTGATCAATATTGGGCGGAAGTAACGGACGTAGAACTGGAACCCTGTAGTCAGCAAGGCATTGAATTTACTTATTACTAGCTTTGTCTCACAGTTTGGCATACAGTTTTCGAGAAAAAAACTCTCTAATGATTAGTGAAAGAGACTAATTGTTGACTCTTTCGGTCCGCCAATTCGAAACACTACAATAACGGAATTTTACAATGATGTCAAACTTATTCGTGCATGCAGCAAGCGGTTATCGATTTAGAAGACGTTAAAGATTAATATTTGTTTGTAATCCGAATTGTAATCTATCTCTAGGCTATCTATGTCTAGGACATCCAAGTCGGTTCTGTAGTTTCTGTGTGAAAGAACACCATTATTTTTTATATGTCGCAAGAGTGTTTGTGAATTTGTGCAATCAATTTAAGCTAAATTGATTTCCCGAATTTAGTAAGAAGATCGAATTCGGTTCAAATGAAAACGTTTATTGGTTCCTAAAACCCGTTTTTGGACGTAATACTTATTTTATAACTTTTATAAAAACATAAATATAGTACCAAATAAAGAAATACCTAACTCGACGAGACAAGAGAACGAAAGAAAAGAATTTTTCGCGCGTAAATTTGCAGTTTTTATAGTTTTGTTTATTCTGACGTAAAGGCCTTTACCGATTTGAAAAGGATAATAGGGTTAGATTGGCCAATTAGTGAGTACAAAAACTAACTTCTTACGAAGTTGTATTTAAAATTTTTGAAAATTTGTCACGTTATTTTGATTTTGCATCTGAGCTTATATCTACTACTACACAAAATGTACTTCATCCAAATTCGTTCGATAGTTTTTAGACGAGAGAATAACATCTATCTCATTTACAATATTAGTAACATTTTTTAATCGAAAAAATCCTATGTAACATTATTCGGATCTTCATGAGCATAAATGAGCTTTATAAAAGCTGTATATAGAAAATGTAAAGGTAAACCACCGTCACCCAGGATTTACTGAAGTTTATTTCAAAACATAGGCATAAAAAACCAATTTTCATATTTCCTGCCCGATATTTTGCTGTGAAAATAAATCTCCTGTAATTGATTCAGCTTTAGTTCAATTTGTCTTCGTTAAAACACAATTTCGTAGTTCATTTGTAAATAATAAATTACATTGGCACTCGGGCGATCGGTTTCGCACATGGTCCAGGAGAAACAATCCAACTTGACGTGTAACAAGTCAATCTAAATTACGATATACAAACTTTGGTTATCCATCCACAAAAAGTGGATAATGCACTGCAGCCTAACTGGGTAGGCTCGCTCATGCGTTCACTCATGTCCATCCCCACCATGATTCAAACCTCATCGTGATGGTAGGGCTTTTGCTTGTCGTCAAATGATCATTTTCGAATTATACTATAAATAAAATAAATAAAAAAAATATAAAAAAGTGAGGGATATGGGTCATCTTCGATCGAGCAAAGCGAAGCTACAGATGATACGCTTGACGTGTGGAATCTGGAAGCGGATATTATTTCGCATACTTAGATAAATGTTTCCTAATTTTCCTGAATTAGACCACACAAACGATATAACATTTCTTTAGTTATACGAAACGTAACTGTGAGGAAGTCACAAAATGTGTGCTCCCACCTCCTTCTCTCTCTTGCCTTATATAGTATATATGCTTGTAATATACGTACGCGAGGCATTTGTACTTAAGCTAGCTCCCAAGCACCTGACAAAAAACAATAAATCATATATCTGCCTATAAAATAGACCGACTGGTGTTTTTCTGTTTGAATATTCATAACAAATCAATTGTATTTATAACAGGATAGATTAATGTGAGCGTTCTGTCTGTGTCAAATATATTTTTTAGTTTTGTTGTTGCATCTAACATATATGCATATAACAACAAAATCAAAAAGAAAAAATACAGTTGCAATCGCATATATATTGACATTCCGTTATTGAAAGCTTAGAATTATTCTAAGGCTCAAAGCTTTCGCGGAAAATCATGATTACACAATTACACGAATAACAGAAGGTAACATTTTTGTTCACTGAGTAGAAATAAATAGTTACGCCATATCCGCGGGTATAATTTATCTTTATGTGCTACCTACAAGTTTTTTTTTAATTTCTGCCTATTTCTAACCTTAAATGACGTATCTTAGTATATTAATATGAGTCACACATGATTAACCATACATAATAATTAATTAATTAAAAAACCATTATCAAATTTTCTTACGAGTCACAACGAGTACGAGTTACAATACGAGTCTCTGAAAAGTCTCTAAAAAGTAATACTAAGTCAATATGTTAGGTACACGGCGGGAGTGGGCCGAACCAAAATTAACTAGGCCATCTAATTATTGATTGATAATGAATTCCCCACTAAACACCCGCAAAACTTTCCATTCTTACTGCTTGACAGCATTTTTAACCACGATTTCCTACCGTTTCGACTCCTGTGCATCTAGGATGGACAATGACAACCGCTTAAAAACATTACATAAAATCATCGCAGGGAGCCCGAGGCGATGCTAGAATTGTCTCGGGAGCCGTAGGGAATTTAATAAGAAGATAAGAGGTGTAGGAAGATTGTCAATTTCCCTCCCAAATCATAGCTAGAGATGGTGCAAGAATGTAGTGTCATTTATAAGCCAAGAAAAACAGTTGTCAGCCAGGTGAAGTTCACTATACTTCCGCTGTGCAAATGTTTACCTGTAATCAGTTTTAATATGTTACCACATATATTATTTACCTCGTTACTTGCTTGCATACCGAATCAAATGACTCGACCATACTTTACTAGCGATCCGCTCTGACTTCGCCCGATAATAACACAACAACCGAATTGTCACCTTAGCCAGCTACACGCTAAAACCATCCTCGGGAATATCTATACATTGGTTAAAATTCACATGAAAATCAATTCTGTAGATTTTACGAAAATTTATCACAGCCAGAAGGCATTATGGTACTTTGTTTTTTAATATGGATAAATTATATCATCATTATGATTAGTTTGTCCATCCACTGCTCAACATGTACCTCTATCAGGAAATACCAAAACGATCAATTTTTTCCGGATCTGAACTCATGCTGTGGAAGAAGAGAAGCCCAGGTCAGCTTGAACGGATTACTGTGTTGTTCGTCGGGTGTCTCACTCTCCTGCAGATGAGAGCGATGCATCCTAATATGATAATGTTTATAATAGCTAATTTATCTATTATTATCATGACCAGAGAGAAACCTATCAGGCAAGTATAACGCAGACAAATGCGAGCTTCCTGAATTATAATCTATCTGAAAAAAATTACACTATACGGGGGTAAACGTGAGATCAGATCCTCCCAAGGACATCCGCATTATTGTCATGTGGATCCGTTGCCTTCCCTTTCTCCTCCCTCACATGGACCACTGCCCACTCACAAGCTGCACGAAATGCATCAGCTAAGTTGTCAATTTACGACGGTGTCGTGTGAGCGAGAGGTACCTCCCCGGTCGTGCCGGCCCAACTCCGTTAAAATGCCGCATAGCACTACCTCTTATAAAAATTATTAGGACACATTCGTTTAAAATTCACATGATTGCTGTTCTTTTGATGTATATAGATAAAACAACAAACGAAGTGTTGGCTCACTGAAATTTAATTAATGTTCAGGTTACCTTTGTACAGGTCAGCGCAAATGTGATATGAGCACCATTCTGTTGTAATACATATGAATGCCTTGTTGTCGGTATTATAGGTTACTACGAGGCAAAGATATTCTACTGAGAATATAGTACGTATTATAAGGTATATAAATAGGTCACTATTACGTACCTCGGGGAGCACGTGAAGCCCCGGGTCCTGCGCCTGATTTCACTCAGGGTCGAATTGCCGTCCCATAGACATAGGAGAATGAGAGAAGAAGAAGTACACTTGTGCCTGCGCACGCCACACTGGCGCACTATAATATGTCCTGCGCAGTTCGCTAGTCTCTGCAGAGATGACTGTCGTGGCCGAAATACGGCTAGGACGCCATTATATAAAGAGTAAATATTTAAGTTTGGTTTCATATACACTACTCTAACACACGATGGACGAAACATGGATATAACACACTCACATCTTCATGCCAGCTCCCTAATGGCGTCGGCAAAGGGAACGGAATGCCACACATCACGATCCTTACACACCTGCCTCGCCTCCTCCACAGTCATCACTCTCCTCATATAGACACGCCGGTTGCGAAGACTCTCGACGCCATAACAAGAGCGATATACCCCTAACTGATTAATCAGAACTATCTCAGAAACTACAACACCTATAAGCTTGGCAAGTAGGTTCCCTTTATCGTGCAGACATCTGCTAAGAACGATTGTTTTGCGTTTTTGAGGGTGAAGTCGCGAGGGGCCGCTAGTATATACAAGTCAAATATCAACGTAACGATATTATTAGCCACGTCCCAAATGACATGTTATCACACAGGCCATCGCGACTCGAAGGGTAAACCTTATCTTTAACACTAACAAGCAGACCCTCGCTCATACGACATTACATCGAACGTATCGACTGAATATCGTACGATTTAGCATCAGCAGTGCGGCTTCAATTTATTATTTACATTGAAATACGATTGACTTGATTGAATAAGAGTGACTTTACATACATTTTATGCATAGATTTGGAAAAATACCAGGAGAAGTGAGCGTCACAAAACCGTCCATATACAAGGTGTCAAGTTATGCAATTTGTTGAAACATGCGCGTAACGTTGATATTTCTAGGAAATACGTTTAAATTTTACACATCTTTTAAATGAAATCTGCATTATAAATACGACTTTAAACCATACACGTTAGTTTGGCATTGCAAAAAATATATTTATGTCCAAACACGGATGCTGCAGTATGACAGTTGAATATGAAATCGTATACCTTGTACTTCTGTAAAGCAATGATTTTAACACAGAGTAACTATTAAGAAAAATATTAATGAAATTTAGTTTTGTGTGCTGCGATGTGAACAAAAGGAGAGTTTGCTTATTTAACTGGATGACTTCCATCGGCCTCCAGGGTCCTGCTGACTGCGATCCGGTGGCTTTTTAATGAATAATAAATTGCCTTTGTCTATTTCTGTAGACGTTTTTCTCAAACATGCTAAAATACAAAATGAAAATATGGGCCACATACTATTTATTACTTTAACAATTCTTGTACACTAATAACACAGATAACAAATCTGTTATTACAAAATAATACTACAATGGTAAATAATGCTAATTATTCCATGGAGGAATTTCTACCAGTAGTACTCCTACATGAAAAAACGCCATTACATAAGCAATATTTCAGAGTTTAAAAAATATTTTGTAGCATTAACATTTCAAAAAGTAAACTGTTTTTTCATTATCAGTCCTTATCGGTCCTGGACATAGGCCTCTTTCAATGAACGCCAAGACGACCGATCTCCTGCTACTCGCATCCATCCTGGACCGGCCACTGCACGGAGATCGTCTTTATCATTTTTTATTTAAACCTGACTAATATTTAGTTCCAATCGATTAGACCAGTACATTATTAGTGTCCTTTTTACATGACATTAACTTTATGTTATCCATGATTGTAATTTGTAATATATCTGTGCCAAGTTTTACAAATCCGTTCAATAGTTTTTGTTTAAATAAATAAAAACATTCAGATCAACTTTTCCACTTTTAACATTAGTTATATTTACACATACAAATTTATAGTATAAGACCAGCGTGCTACGTCATCGGCCGCATCGTCACTTTCCACCAGTCTACATTCCGGTCTAACGCAGGTTTTGTCATTTATAAAAAAACACATTACAACATTCATTATAACGCCTTTGTGTACACTTCCCGAGGTTCGTTACCACAACGCGTGCCAACCTCTGTAAAGACCTTATCGGCAAACTTTTTGACATGTGACGATAATAGCAGGAATTATATTAGTGATCCATTAATTAATAAAAGCACTTTATAAATCAATGTAGGGATCTCATTTGTTATAATAGTTTTTTTTAATCAAACAATTTGACTAATCGTTCTTTTCAATTCATTGAACTATTTAGAAAAAAATACTAACATTGATGTTAACTAGTAAAGGTATGCCTCAATCCTTGTCTATAGAGATAATCTGGAAGAAAATGGGTCAGACATTCTAATGAAACATGGAGTAAACCCAACGATATATCTGTACATAGATAAATATGTCGCTAAAGAACAAGAAACACAAGCGCAATTAGCAGAACATTGGATACAGCTACACTTATCCTTAGACCTAAACACAAGGGAACACTTGCTATTTAAATTCACAAATGTATGTACAAGATATTTCGGCTTAATAACTAGTCTTGCAGCGAATCACAATTACTCAGCTGAGCGTCACGCGTGGACTTAACGCGTCTAATTTGAAAAGTCTAACCGCGTCTTGGTTTTAATGAGTTTTCGTGTAATGCCTTCCTCGCTGAGCAAATTTATGTCATGAATAATAATAGCAGCCGACCGAGGCGCGTTTAAATCCTGAACAGACACGTCCGCAGATAATCCAGACAGGGAATGTCTTAATAAACACTGTTTTAACGAGTTGATGGAGTAACGTACCTCGATACTAAATTTTGATCAAATTATATTAACGCTCATATTAGGGCGTCGACGTGATAATGTTGTTAATGAGATTATTTCTATCCTTCAGATAGAGCGACTTCAATGTCCTTTGCTCGGTGTCGAGACATGTTTTATACAGGGTGTCTGGATTTCCTGCGTATTGAACGTAATATGTCTACGCCATTTTGAACAAATGTATCATCTTTTAAATAAAATCCGTGTAAGTGTCTTTACCTAGTATAAACGTTTCTTTAAGACAAAGTATTAGGCACAAGACATATACCGTGCAGGACATGATATTATTAAAAACACATCGGTAGGTGCTTGTGTAACCATACCATTTAACTTTTTCGTGGAACATCGGCCTAATCGTTCTGTTGCAATATGAGAATACGGATTGTTTTTCTCGAGAAATCATTAGCAGATTTTGATTAATTATTTTAATTAAAAAAACGCGAATAGGTTCCATATTGATTTGGGTACCGGAGAACACAAAGACTGACATTGGTCAGATTAATCGAGTATGTACTGTTCGGTCTGAAGGTGGTGTGAAGAGTGTTCACAGACGGCGTGTTTGTATTAGAGAATAACTATCATCATCAGCTTTTATCGGTCCACTAGTGAGTATAGATTGTTGAAGCAAAAGTGATCGCTTTACCTGATAAAGAGTCGAGCCACGCTTCGTTGTCCCAAACGCAACGTCCACTCTAAAGCCTTACTGTTAAGCCAATAAATATGCCTTCTTAAAAATTATAGAATTCCGTCCTTAATGCGAATTTTTTATATTGATGTGTTAAGTTTACGCGACTGTTACTCATTACAACAAAAATACCTTTACCGATTTTATCGCGGTTCATTTAATTACGTCTAGCCCTACGTTATACTTAAGTAAACCGCGATAAAACCCGTAAAAGTAGTTATATTGTAGCAAATTTTTTACTTTGATTCTACATATATATAAAATAAGGCCCCCTAAAGCTGTTTGTCTGTATGTGATCGTTTTTTATTATAAGTTAATTTGGCCCTCGTGACGGGCTGATCCGGGTCGGAACGTTAGTACACATTATGAAACAAAGTCCCCAAACGCTGACTGTATGTGATCGTTTTTCTCAAATTCTACTGAACTCATTTAAATGCTGTCTATATAGCCTGTGGATGGAGTAATTCCCGATAAGTGTTTTAGTGTAAAATTAGTTAAGGTAACAACCCGGCTACTGTCATTCACAGGCGAAGTCGGGGCGGAACGCCAGTATAATATTAAAGTTACACTGCAATAAAAATAAACTGGGACAAAATCTAATTAGATTTTGTCCCAGTTTCTTTAATTATTAATAAAAATCTAATATTATTTATATTCGAAATCAATGATTTTTGTGCCGTCAGAAATAAAGATTATTTTAAAAAAGTTTTGTAAAATCTTCATTATTTTTTTCAGTATAAGAAAATAATTGATCACATAAAAATATATTGTAAGTGCCTTGATGTTATTATAATTTATAAGCTAATGTCGAAAACTATTCGGCATACGTCTCGGGGTTTCCAGAGGACCGATGCGACATAAATGGACCAGTGCCATTTATATACAGCCTCAATTTAATATACACGTGGGATTACTCATGAGTACACCTCGAATGTCCTACTTCCATCCCACGTCAGTAAATGTTGGAAATAACACTTCTTTTTTGATATAGGTAGCAGGGCTGTCTCAACTTCAACTAGCTTTTAGAAAGGTTTTACGTCAGTCAGTCCCTTGGCGCTCGAGTCATTTGAGCTAGCAGTTATGTTAAGCCATAGAAGTGTCCTCATTGTATTGAAGTAAAAGTAAGTTTAGGCAGAGGTAGTGCCATGATTGCATGGGAGGCGGTAGTGCCATTCATGGTGCATGACACTACATACTCCTATGCAACGGAACTGGGCGGGCACGACCGGGGTAGTACTTCTCGCTCACTTGATATTGGTGCAAAGCTTCGTACGGTTTGTGAGTAGCCGGTGGCCTATTGGGAGGGATGATAGGAAGGCAAGGCATCTGCGTAACAATAATGCGAATATACACGGGCGTCGGTAGTCATAGAAACGCACCCATTGCTCATTTTCGCTCGCTCGCTCGCTTCACCAAAAGCGGCGCTGCTAGCACTCGCTAACGTTTTAGTGGACATTCCGCACCATCGTATACCGCGAGTCACACACATCAACGGACCCACACGAGGACATGTGACGTGTTCCCAGCTCCTACACCAGATTGTTGGTATCAGCAAGTTAAATGATTAATAAATAATTACCTGATGATGGGCAGCAGTGCAAAGCTTTCCCCATCTCACACCTCTATTACGGATATATACATATATACTTTCATCTTTTTTGTTTGCGTGTGATATTGTCCTGATGATGATAAGGTGGATTATTGCGAGTCCATTTCACTCCGGAATTAAAAACTGATTGCGTAAATGAAACTGTCCTTTCATATCGGAAAACAATAAGTCTACTCACAACAATAGGGCAGTATTGATACGAATCACATCACAATATACGAACAAAGACTGAGGCCGAGGGATCATAACTGCGGCTTTGCTCCAATATCAATTCCAAACTGACAAATATAAAACGAATGTCTGTACATATTTGTTATTTATTCGCAAGGCTATATTACTTATTACTAGATGTTTTTGTTTTTAAACTGACTTAACATATTTAATACTAGGTGATATTAATACTATCACTTATATTAATACTATCACTTATAGTTTACATTGTCATCATCATCAGTGATGGAAATATCAACAACTACAACAAAACCACATCTTCACGCCAGCTCCCTAACGGGGTAGGCAGATAGAACGGAATGCCATACATCGGTCCTTATATACCTGCCCTGCCTCCTCCACATTCATTACTCTCATCATATAGACACACCGATTGCTTAAATTTTTTAATGCTTTTTCTGGAAATATTTTTTTAATAATAATTAAAGTTGAGTTATTTTTTTTTTTAAATAAAAAAAAATAAGTTAAAAACCATGTTTTTTTTTCAGTGTTTAATTGAAATTGTTTAGAATCAGAACAAAAAATAACGGGTTTTCTTCGCGCCGATGCAATATAAAAAAATCAGGGAACTGTGTTTCAATGAGAAATCTTTCATTAATATAATGGCTTTCAATATTTCCAATGAAAGAGATTCATATTACTCAAATATGTCGAGCATTACAATAGTTTTTGTAACATCTACCGAACTATGGAGTACTTTGTAATAAGATAAACTCTGTTTTCGCTTTTTTTATTCGCAAAAATACATATTAAAAGATGTTAAGACCAGTTAATATTAACTTAATATTTAACTTAAAAAAAACTTCAAAACTTTAGGTATGTGGAAAAATAATCTGATACATGCCGAATTTAAATCAATTCGCGGTATCCTTGAGGCACATTACAGTTAATTTTGCATTCGTACCAACAATTGTTATTATATACTAAGTGTTACTTTTTCAACCGGGGATTCAGGCTAGACTCCCGGGTTCCACTTGAGACTTCGATGTCGAGATGGAGATCAGTTCTCAGTTGGAGAACAGCCAGCCGCCGGGGTATTCTGATGTTAATAGATCTGGGATACCGGATTCACCACCACTGCGGCCGCAGGTTATGTCAGTGGTCCGACACCCCCTTCTGGACCACCCAGGCCTTGGATGGTGTGAAATAAAATAAAAACAAGAGTAAGCTTTTATTGTACTAGCATTAACTATTCGTCGCTGTCTCTTGCGTTGTGTTGTAATGTGTTTTCCTTCTTGCAAATTCAAACATTTATCGTTCTGCCGAACATTTATCGTATTTATAGGTTCGTATAGGTAACATTTATCGTAAATATCGGTTTCGGGGACAAGAAAATCGTTGGAGCCCGTTCCGAGATCGTTGATATATACATACAAGAATTGCTCGTTTAAAGGTATTTTACAAAGGTACACTTTATGTAATTACACGCCGTTACTGATTTCTCCATTACGATTATGATGACGATAAATTTCATTTATTAGAAGTCAAATTTCAGAACTGCTGCGAATTCCCTATATCTCTTGTAGCATACGTTCAAAAACTGTATAATATATCATAGCACTAAACAACAGTGTTCGAAATCCAACAATAAATAACGCCATACTTCGCTTTTAAACTATCTGGAATCTTTTGAGCTGTAAATTTACATTTTGCAGTATTTATACTTGCTGGTATTTACGAGCTCCCGTAACTCCGGGCAATTGCTAAATTAACAGAATGAAGTATAGTGTTCCTTACGATAAGCTTTGGTGGTTTATGTTATAATTATTTTAGGAGATTTTTTTTCTGGTAGTGCTATTGCTAGACTGGAGCTGGATAGATGAGGCACGACCAAAAACCGCACCATGGTTCAAGCCTTGTCGTGGCGGTGAGGCTCGGTAGCCTGCGGTGAACCCAGGCGAAGCCCAAAGAACCGAGGGAGCTCTTTGTACCCTCTTATAAGGAGAGGAGACAGAAGAGCAACAGGAGGAGGCGCTTTTGTGTACCGGGTAAGAGGGGATGGGAACATCACCCCATTACACTGTCCCAAAATTGTCCTGTGGTGCGTAGCAACCACGCTGTGGAGGAGGCGTCGGTCCCCTAGGGGACTGACTGGCCGTCGATGTGCCCTGATGATTTGTATTTCCATAGGGTACCATCCAGGGCCGGTTTAGGCGCGTAAATGCGTTGCCCCGCGACAACAAAAGAAATGGTACGATCAAGAGGCAACTCACTTCAAAAGAAATTGATAAAATATTTTCTCTCATTTCCAAGTCTTCTCATCTTATCTGCAGTAAATTTATATTTTAAACTTATTTAGCAACGTTAAACGTGTTGTCTGCGAAATGTTGAAAGCAAAGAAGAGGGACAACATGGGAGTTGCCAACCACAAACACCTGGACTCGTCGCCCAATACGCCGTCACAGCAATCCAATGAAGTCCAGAGAAGCCCAATACAACCTGTTGGGCTTCCCAACAGGCTGTACACCTACAACACAATACAACCTGATGCGTGGATCACCCGCGTCATTTGCAACGTGGTCGAGTGGTCGCTCCGGAAGCCAAACTGTTCATCCCTTATGGGAATGTACAGCTTAAGCCTCCGAAACAGAAGCCTCTTGAACAACGTAGCGATGTGCGACAGAGGCGTTATCGGCCGATAGCTTCCGGGTAGGCATCGAGACCTGCCCGACTTCGGCAGAACGATGACCCTCCCCTCTTTCCAAGTCTCCGGAAAGTGAGCCGTCCGGAAAATGTTTATCATCATAATAAAATCCATTAGCGATCTGTGTGAGAGCCACGGCTGCACGCCTATCATCACCAGCGCTGTGGGGGGATATCATCGGGGCCAGAAGCTTTGCGCCTCGAGAGGCGAAGTGCGACTTTGCAGCTCAGAGGGGGAAATGAAATCCGTGCCGCTGAAGGAGCTCTCGAATGCGACACTCCACCTGCTCGAGGTGCTCTGCGGATGATGGCGCCGCTGTGTATGGTGAGAACTGTGTGTGTAGCTCCCAGCCTGCTCCACGACACTCCCCCGCCATCACAGACAGTTCCTCAGCCAACTTGTTGGGTTGTGCCTTGATCCTCGGGCAGCCGGTGCGGGCCCAGAATTTCCTCATCTGTCGTTTCCTCTGCAGATCCGTCAGTAGGTTCGAGGGGAGCATATCCCGCCGGCGCGCTGTCACCGGTACATGATCGCTGCCGCCCGCACCTCCCGGATTATTTCCGTGAAGCGGCGTGCGGCGACCTCCACCTGGTCTGGGGTAGACAGTTGCGCGGCGATGGTGAAGTCGACCTCTCTCTGGTCCACACTCCTTCCCTAAGTATCGCTCCGGGATCGAGTGTAACGAGGATGGGAAGATGTTGTGTGTCAAGGTCGTACAGGACCTCGATGTTGACCGTAGCCTTGAGGTTTTGGTGTATGGCGATGTCCAGAACGTCCGGGGTATGCAAGGGATCCATAGGCACGTGGCTAGGACACGGAGGCCCTTGTACCATGTAGCCGCGCTCTTCCGAATCGTCCTGCAGCATGAAGACAGCGTTGTTCGTGACGGCCGATCCCCAAGCACGATGCTTGGAGTTCAGATCGCCGACCAATAACACTTGGCCACCGTCCCTCAGCACGTTGTGGACATCACATAGGTCAAAGCTGATGCCGGGATGTCTGTACGCTGCGTAGATCCTGAGTTACACCCCCGCCATGTGAACTACTATTCCAGTCGAGCCCATGTCGGTTAAGGGACCCAGTCTCAGCTCATCGTGGACGACGTCTCGCCGAACAAGCACGGCCGGATCTCTGTGCGTTCCGCCGCTCGGCAACACCTCGTCCCTCCGATACGCGACGTTTGTTGGTTTCAGCCAAGTCTCGCCCAGCAGAATGACATTGTAACAGTACGACATGTAAGTCGTACTGCTGAGAGAGCAGCCGAAGACTGTCACCTTTGCCTCCTATACCTCCGGGGTTCCGTCTATGCGACCCTAAGCTCGTCACCATCCATCACCGGCTGGCCCCGTGCGTGCATGATTTGTACCCAGATACGTGGGTCCATGAGCACTTGAGACAACGAGATGTCTTTACAACCGCCGTCTGCTCCTCTCTGACAATCTCACGGATTAGCTCCCTGAGATCGTCAACGTGGACCCTGGGCTCGTCGTATTGGCGCCGTTCCCTTTCGAAGCGCTCCGATCTTCGCATAGGTGGGGGAACTGATGTCCGTGATGTTGGTATGGGTGGCTGTGGTGTGAGGTGGGTCGGTGCGCGTGTTGGTGAACGTGTGTGTTCCGGGTCCTGCTACGGAGGGTGGCAGCTTTGGACGGCCACAGCTTGGGGCTTCATCTTCGAGTGCGCCCGCTTCTGGGCTTGGCCGTCGCTACCTGCCTGGGTTTGGGGTCGTTGGTCGGTTCGGTAAGAGACGGGCATGGGTCGTACTCAACCTGTCCCTCCCTACGAAACGGAACCGCGGGCTCAGGGGCGGCATGGTGGCGGCCGTGTGGGACCAGCTGGAAGTGGTCTTCCTTCACGACCTGGGCGGGCTTTCGCATGGCGATGCCTCTGGCTCTTACCTCGTTAATGAAGGCATTACACCGTCGGTCGTTGGCCGTGTACGGGCCTTTGCAATTGGCGCAGATCGGGGAGGCTCCTCTCGGCAGCGGGCAGTCCCCGACTACATGGACGCCTCCGCAGCGAAGGCACCGAATAACCCGATGCGCACTGCGCGCAGAAGAGTGCCCGAAGAGCTGACTGCAGTGACACTGTGGTGGTCCCCGTCTGCCCTTCCACCCTTCCACGACTACTCCGGGTATGCAGAGAAGCTCTTTCACCGTAGCTCTTTGCTGTTCAGTCGCTCGAGCTGCGCGCGATACAGGCAGCTGGGCTTGCCGCCTTGGCCCTTGAGCTCCTCGGCGATGCACTCGGTGTCCGTCCCCACTGGCAGATATCTAATACCCACCTTGGTGGGGAGGTCTGAGGGTGTGGATTAACAATGTCATTGCACTGCCGGGTTTTCCTTCGTCAGGGCCGTCAGGAGTGCCTGGACTGTCCTGAATTGTTCCTTTTGAATGGGGCCGGACGTTGGGCGCGTGTCTCAACGCGTCGCACAGTGAATACTTCTGCTAGTCCGGCAGAAACTGGACGGTAATTGTTAGGCACTGGTTGGGGGAAGGGTACTTTGCACTGGACGTACCTTTTTGGGGCTCTCCAGAGCAGCGGCGCAGCTCCGGTATCGTGTGGTGGTCCGTACCTTCTCCAGCGGAAGGGTCGCTTCCGCTGGAGAAGGTGGCTTCGACGTCCCCGGCAGACGCACCAGTTGCAGTCAAGATGGAGCCAGGCGGCGTCAGTGAATCCTCCTCGGGCGTCGCTGGGCCAGCTATTTCCGATCGGCCTTCTGAGGCCTTGGAGGGGTCTTCAGTTTTTCAGGGAGTTTCTGCGTGCGTAGCTCATCCAGCTCCACCAAAAACTCCTTCCGCTCTTTCTCCGTACGAATCAGCGGTCTCCTCACGCATATCATAATCCGCTCTTCATTCTTATTCGGCATCACTGGGTTAGGGTGCCACTGATGATGATGATGTTGTACTCCGTCGGACTCGCTGTCCACTCCTCGGACCTTGCTCCAAAAAGATCGGGAGTATGTAGCACGGTGCGGCTACGGATACTTGTTGAGCAAAAAGCGCTTTGGATTCGTCCCACTTCTGAATACGGCACGAAATAGTAATTATTTCGGACCGCGCTCCGAACAAAGACGAGGAGGGCTGGGGCGCAAGCGGGATGGCACTATCGCTCTCTGACCTTTCGGCAAGAAAGAGAGTCAGTAATTACGTGGATGTTCATGGGCGTCGGTAGTGACAAAGGGGCTCCGATTGCTCGTTTGCCGGTTGCGTCAAAAACAGTTTGCAACTTCGGGCATAACAAGACTGATTCAGTGTGGAACTACTCCGAAAGCTAGGATTTTGGCCAATAATGACAAGATTGCGTTTACGCTGCTACACCATCTGAGTTCAGAATACTGCACTGTCATGCATATCGACTACCAAGATTCCTGCATATACATAATCTCAGCGTACTTTGAATGTGGTATACGACATCTCGAACACCTAAGTTATGTTCTGGATCACCTGACTGGAAAGCCTATACTGATTGGCGCATACAGCAATGTGCATTCACCTCTCTGGTTTTGTGAACGTCTTCAACAGTCGGGGCGATGGCGAGACACAGAGTACAGGAAGACCCAAATGGACCGCTTCATATTGAGCAGAGGTCTATTCATACACAAGAAGCAAGGCCAGCCTCCAACATTCAACGGACCCAATGGTTATTCTAATGTGGATTTGACACTCACGACAAAAGAAGTACCGATATCAGAGTGGAGCGTACACGAAAGTGTTAGCTTAAGCGACCATCAGCTAATTACATATCAGATGTGTAGCAGCGTATCAAGATCGATGTCGACAGAAGAACCATCCTTTAGACTAGCCTTTCACGAGAGAGGAGTAGATTGGGCTTACTTTCGATCGACGTTATATTTGCTAATGGGTAAGCTAGACTCCAGGAAATCAGCAAATAAACTTGCCAAGCAGTTTAGTGAAATCCTTACGCAAACTGCCAAAAGATACCTCGGATATCGCAACGATGGGGAGTACAGGGACTGCGAAGGGTGGAGTCCGACTCTGGGCCGGCTGCGCCGTAAAGTCCGCACGATGATGTTGGTAAAACTAAGGACGAGGAAATCCCACAGGCGATATCTCACTGCAGGAAGCCCTACGTATAGCCAGACAAGAATACAATGTAGCCATGAAGGACGCAGAAATTTAGCATTTTATAGACATTGCCGAGACGGGAAATCCTTGGAGGTTGGCATACCGAGGCGCGACTCGTCCTCCGAAGAATGATGGAAAGGAATAATGGCCTCATTCATGGCGGAAAACTCCTGGAAAGTTATTCTGACAACATTGAGACTATGCATCAGCTCCTGTACTCTCTATGCCCAGATGATACAACAGAAACCGACAACAACTATTATCGACAAGTGCGAGTTGCGGCTGCATGCTCTCCTCCCGGTAGGGATTCAGACGCTCCTTCCCGCAATGCAGTCGATCACATTATTAGAAGCTTACCGAATACAATTCCCGGATTAGACGGAATCACTCGAAAGATTATCAGGAACGCCTGGACGGCTTGTTTCGGAGAAATTCTGGTGCACACAGCGTGTATCAATATATTCCACACTATGGAAATTTTACGATACGATATCCTTAAATTGGCAAGACCATAGGGCGTAAGGTTTGTGGTAAACGCAGAGGATTTGACGCTTGATATTGAGGCACCGTCACGCGCCGTTATCGAATAGAAATGTTCCACGATCTTGAACAGCCTATCGGATTGGGGGACCCTTGATAGGCCAACATTTTCCGTAGCCAAGTCCAGACTATGACAATTAAGGATCGTTTTAAAAGCGGATCGACCATTAGGATGAATGGTGCCTCGATCGCGAGTGTACCTGTGACCAAAGTAATTGGGGTATACATAGACGATGCCAGATCCTTTGCGCTGCATGCGGTTTTGTTGAGTGAGAAGGCCGCCAGCTGCCTGTGTGTCTTTACCTCCTCGTGAGGTGCTGCCAAGTGGAGATGACATCGTCCGCGACGGGAGGGAGCTGTACTGCTTCTTTCCAGAAGTTACAACGCGTCTGGCATATTAATGGGTGGAATTTGAGGACGTTATTTCGCAGATACTAACAGGGAACGGGTGATTTAGAGGTCACCTGCACAGGATGGCGTTATGTGACCTGCCATCATGTCCTTGCGATCATGACGCTGAAACCAGATACCATGTACTGTGGGAATGTGACTTGTATAAAAACGAGTGAAATATCATGCTGGACGGCATCCGACGGACGACGGTGGAGCCCAGCCTATCACCAGGATTTGATCGCAATGGAAAAGAGATTTAGGCAGTTGAGGACATTTGCGCATACATGGCACGTGAAGAGGAAAAATAGGTAACGAGATAATCAGGACTGCCGAGGCCAATGACAACTTGTCTTTGAGGTGTCAGGCCCCAGAAAGGGAGGAGTGAAATAACGAGGGTGCACTTAGATAACGTGTAGGGAGTCAAGAATTGCACGTTGGGGAACAGAGCCTCCCATGATTCACTCCGTATACCAAGAAGTGGGTAGGAGCTTGGGTGGAGGTGGGTAAATGCTCCTTTCTACTAAAAAAAACCGATGCAATCGGAAACCAATATTTACGGTTCATTATTTTGTAGGAGGTCCATATTAACCGATAGGGTGACATACTCTCTCTCATAGACTGATGATAATTATTAAGAGTTAGTACCACGCTGTATTGTAGCGTGATCGAGCCGGCACGCCGAGGAGACAGGTACCTCACGTTCACATGTTATCACCGTAAAATGAGAGCTTCGCCGTCGCATTTCGCACGGTTTTTAAGTATCCGGTGGTCCATTGGTGGGGAGGTGGAAAGGAGGACAACGCATTTTTATAATAATTATATTGATCTTTATGGCTGTCGGTAGCCATTATATGTATAAATAAATACTTATTTTATTCTTCAATAAATGAGACCGTTTAAGGTTTCCGCGTCATATATATAAATCTTTATTTTGCGCTGGGAGTGGAAAGGCTTAGGTCGGGACATTTTTCTTCATTCATATCTGTGATAACGAATTGTCCACGTTGTCCCGAAAATTCTAGCGCGTTTCATATAAAGTAAGTACCCACCGATAAAAGTATTAGTTTGACATATTGTTTCATTCAAATGTGGCTGGGGACGTTTTGAATTAAGTCAACATCACAAACTACTGTAAAAAATGTTTTCACTTAACCCATACTTATAAATCATGTTTGATGTTCAACGATACAATTACAATAATTGTCAAAGACCTGAAGCAACGAACCTGAATTGAATTATGACAGCAAAACGTCGGTTTTGACAGACGCGGACAAAGCTTGGCTCACGCCCGTTGATGCACGGACTCACACTTAAAATATTTTGTATTACAGCAGCTTCATACAATGTTATACAATTGCATATAGGAAACAGTAAGTACTATGTGTGTATCACACACAGGCCAAGTCTTATCGCCTAGGGTAAGATCCGTGAAATTGTCTCCGGGTAAACTTTCCGGATCGCCGCCTTCTCATACTCACACGATATTACAAGTTAACTTGTCTACAAATACTTGTAGACATAAGACGCAGTTGTGAAGAGGTTTGCCTCATTTTTGGCCATTATTGTCTTGTAGCTAAGCTTGCATTACTATTTAATATAATACTTCCCGTATTATATTAAATAGCCTCGCAGAAAGGCGGTCTCTTCTAGCTTACTAGATTGGCCGATTGGATCTCTTCTAGCTTACTAGATTGGCCATTGGGCCGAATTTTGGTGCTCTATAGTAATTAATCAATGTTGCAACGTTTGTGAGAACATCTTCTTTCTCAAGTAAGAGAACTGCATTTTGAATTATTTGTTTTAAATATAATTTGAATAGTTAAAATCCTTCAAAATCAGTATCCGATTACTGTGAGTAGCAGAGATGATATAGGGAAGACGTTAAACTTATTACTCAAGATTTCATTATCGGATTAATAAGTCTTAGCATGGTTTTCTAAGAATAAGTATTATAAATGGCAAAATCGAAGCGTACTGTGATCAAAATTTACAAGACGATGTTACATAAGAATAGACCTTTCATGCAAAAATGAGAAAAAAAATACATGAAAACTAGCTGTACATCTTGTCCATAACCTTTTAACAAACAAGATCTGTGAATTTTAAATCGGGTTATCCTCTTATGAAACTCATTTGAAATAACCGATTTGGCATCCTCTGCCACTATTTGCATATAACCACAGTGAAAAATGACATCAAATTTACATTCAGATTTGCATATTTATCTAACGTTGAATATTAGCTTGTTAATTTTCATGTGAAATTACTTTCTTGTTAAGTTTTTCTTTATCAAGATTAGATAATTTAAATAAGGATAATATTTTTCACTTTTAGGAAGTTATAATTTATCAGTTTCTTCAACTAATATAGACAGACATTTTAGTTACATCTGTGATTTTTTAGGATAACGATGAGTCTTTTTTTATAGTATAGGGGGACAAACGAGAAATCGGACCCTTTTTACGACTACCGACGCCCATCAACATTCACAGAATTGGATTAATTGAATTTGAATTTGAATTGAAATTGGAAAAATTGAATTCACGTGCGTTGGACTTCTTTCCTCCCTCACCTGCAATGGGCCACCGGCTACTCACAAAGAGCACGAAACGGATATGCCACTTTGCGCCGAGATCATGTGAGTGAGAGATACCTCCCCGGTCGTGCCAGCCCAATTCCGCTGCAACGCGGCTCGGCATACCTCTTAGTAGTCTTAGGAGTTAAAATTGATAGTTGTATATTTATATAGCTGTTTGTAGTGGTCACGACACCAATAACGAAAGAGATGCATTACTTTCATGATCCCTTAAAATTTTCAAAACTGTTGACATGTTTCACACAAAAACAGAACAGCAAACAACACCAGTTAACGAAAGCTCCATTTTATTCCCGTTGTTCTACTTAAAAGGATTAAACGCAATCACAATAGTATTCGCGTAAACAAAAGCGTATTTCGGAAATAAAATGTTAAAAGTATTGTATATGAGATCATGTTTGTCTTTGTACGGATGTCTGGCACGAAAGACGTAGAAAACCTCTGAGATTCGTGATATAAAGCCGTCCGCGTCTCCCGAAAACAACGAAACGTAGCAACGAGCGCGCCCACGACATACTTAACGTATGCCCCAGTTATGATCCTGCGCTGATTGCTGAATAAAATGTAGGTTATGTGCTGAGTGTGGTTTTGTTACTCGCATTTTATTTAGCTTGCCAAAATTCAGCTTGTATTAGATCTACTGTTGTTTAGGAAAGACACGGTCAAGTAATATTCATTTAGAAAATGCTCTTTTTCATCAAGCAGTGCTATCAGAAATTACAACATTGCTGGAAAATATCTATAACTCCTTATTGTTCTGAGTCATCGAACAAAATTACATATTTTGGCATATTTATTAAAACATATCAATAATAATTATAGATATAATTTCACTTGCGCTCGCAACTGTTTTAGTAAAGGCATTGCTGTATTGCTGCTGAATTCTGCCGACAGGACCGCTGGCACCTCGGGCTCACATGTAACCCCTTAAAGAGACAACTACTATGTCGATTTTTTTTGTGAGGAGCCGGTGGCCCATTAGAGGGGAGGAGGAAAGAAGGGTAACGCAATATGACGGATTATGTGGATGTCTATGGGCATCGGTAGTTGTCAAAAGGCTTCGATTTCTCGTTATAAACATTGCAGAAGGCGGGGTGCCTTTTTGCAATGTTCATAAATTTGTACGAACCTACGCGGGGCGATAAAAAAACATTGACGCTCAGTACGAAGTATACAGAGCTATAGACGTGTTGTAAGATCAAATACGCAAGGGGAGTCAACTTTTGTTGTCGCTAGTCTTAACAACTAATGCCACATTTCTCATTCACGCTTTAGTTTTTCTAGTTCTCAGTTTGCCTGCGTTTCGTCTCTTTTTTGTTAAGTTTATTCTATCTTTCTATGTCGTCTCTATACTCATTTATATTCTTTACATTTGTATCTGCTACGCCAATGTAGCAATATTACAGCTTGCTATAGTTTATAGAGCAACATAAATACGCATTATGTAACATTGCTCGTCTTAGCTGGCCTTATGACCTGCATATATTTCACGTCCTTATTTAATATATATCTTTAATAAAAGATCATTTACATCGTAGCTCACGCCAGAAACAAAAGAATGCTTGCTTAAAATATAAATCTAGCAACATGCTAAATTCGAAAATGGAAACGACATAATCAAGTCCAATGGAGGTAATTAGCAGATTCGTTTAACAATCTTATCTGTTCATTTCGTAGACAATAATTTCAGTGAGGGTTTCTTTTTCACTCTTGACAGCAAGTTTTAATGCCTTCACAAATAAAATTAAGTCGCACTCAGTGCTTCCGCTTTATTCATTAGTGCTGTATCTACAAATTATTCTGTTGGTTGTCTTGAATTGAGGGCGACTCCGAGTTTAGCTCGACTTTGATGCATCTATCGCTACATTGAGTTGTAGGATAACACTGCACTAGTGGCATAAATTTAACAAAAAATATTATTTAAAAAGCCCGACTGTACAAAATACCTATATGACAAGGTTAGTGGCTACTAACGCACGGGGCAAGGGGCGAGAATGGGAACCTCACCCTATTGCACTGTCCTAAATTTTGTGCGGTTGTCTTATGGTGTGGGGCAACCCTGCTGTGGAGGAGGCATCGGTCCCGTAGGGGACTGACTAGCCGTCGAGGTGCCCTGATGATTTGTTGTTCCAGGTCACATCACCAAACGCACTGATGGCACCTGCCCTGGTTTTTGTGGGTGTTCGGCACAAGCGGCTGCTTGTACTGTCAGGACCCATATAAAATCGTGTCAAAAATTTCCTTCGTAAATAATTGGTGGTCGTTGTCATTATTTTTTTTATAGCATAAGGGGGCAAATCATCAATCGGAGCCTTTTGATGACGCCCATGGACATTCGCATGATTGTTACGTAAATGCGTAATGCGTGCGGCTGCACGGGGCAGTCCATCGTTGCCTCAATTTCATCCTCTCTTTGGATACCTGACACGCACCTACGACTGTTCGCTGTTCTACAAGAAGTACTATGGGCTATGGACTCATTGCCACGCCGGTTTTTATTCCAGCAGAAAGGCGAATAAGAATATGCATACATACTCTTACATTTATAATACTAGTATAGGGTAAAAAATGTGTGATATTGATTCTCTTATAATCGCTGTGTTATATCGACGGATAATATTTTTATTAAAAAGTTATCCTTCATGCTAACAAACTACATGACGTTGGTCGAACGAATGTTTGTCTTACATCAGCAGCGAGAAAACGTCCCCCGCTGGGTCGCAAGCTACTTGCATCCAGCATTTAGCTGCGATCTTGACCAGGTCACCAGTCCAACGGTTGGGACATGGAGGAGTTTGGCAGATTTTTTAACACAAAAAATTACTTGAGTACTTTTTTTATAAAATAGGGGGGCAAACGAGCAATCTGAGCCTTTTTTACGACTACCGATGCCCATGAACAACTACAAAATTCCTTCTCCCCACCCCTCCAATGGGCCACCGGCTACACGAAACGCGACACTGAGGATGTAACTTTACGGCGGTATTATGTGAGCGAGAGGTACTCCACGCTTGTGCCGGCCCAGTTCCGTTGCACAGGAGGATGTAGTGTCATACACTATGCATGACACCACCTCCTCCTGTGCAGCATGGCGCTACCTCTTCTCTTCTGTTTCAGTTTGGAAAATGTTGTGTTTATTTTCAAAATACAGGATTATTTTTAGTTACAAAAAGCCATGCAGTATCTTGGTGTTCATTGAAAGATAATTTCGGCAACAACCGGAAAACCGGGAGGGACCTAGCGATTCGCAGACTGATAAAAATCAAAATGAACATATATTATAACTTACCACGATATACTTACTCCAAGCGCAGAAGTTTCATCGTGTTAAAGAACTTGGTTAATTAATGGCATCCATGTAAGACGTGGACCCGCTCGTGATCTAATTTAACGTTCTCGCCGCGCCGGCGCTTTGCTCAGCATTTTCTTCAATTACTTAGTTAATAATGATTAAACGGGGCTCAGGACGCCCAACTGAAGTTAAAGTATATATTTTATCTCGTGTAGGATATGTAATTATACGGAGGCATGTACGAGCTGCACAGAGCTGGAGCTAGTGTTGAGAGCAGAGATATCACTTTGCCCCGGTATAATGTGAGCGAGAGATACCTCGCCGATCGTGCCGGCTCGGTTCAGCTGCACTACACTAACTCGTATGCAGGACACAGTAGGAGCGTCGCGGGCACATTGTGATCAATATAGCGTACATACTTATACCTATTTCTGTTTCTACAATGTGCATGTCATATTTGTAGTGTGAAAAAAGTGTATTGTCTTAAGATAATGCATTTTTTTTTCTGACTGTTCTGTGATCTTAAAATAAGAGTAGATTTGTTTTTTTGTAAACTGAAGTATACAATTTCTAAATAACTCATTACACTTTTATTTTTATGAGGGTGCAGTTCTATCCCACTTTTTGATGAAAGCATGGGCTATCATCGTCATCATCAGCCGGAGGACGTCCACTACTGGACACAGGCCTCCCCCGCAAAGCGCTACAGAGCACGGTCATGAGCCATTTGCATCCCGAGGCTACGTACCACCCTAACGAAGTCGTCAGTCCATCGGGTAGGAGGCCCACACTCTGTCTTCCGGTGCGGGGCCGCCACTCGAGAACCTTTCTTCCCGAATAGTTATCGGTTCTGCGAGCAATGTGGCCTACCCATTGCCACTACAGCTTACTGATTCTCTGAGCTATGTCGGTTACCCTGGTTCTCTTGCGGATTTCAGAGTTTCGGACAATATCTCGCAGAGAAATACCAAGCAAAGCTCCGGACGAGAGACGACCGGCTGGCTCAGTTGGTAACGTGGTGGCTACTCCGCATGTTACGCCAGAAGTCGTGGGTTCGAATTCCGTCTAAGTCATGGATGTTTATATATGTATTATATGTATTTCTATAATAAAAATCTTAAATATATAAAATTTCTTAAATCTGTAAAAATAATAAATGTATTTCCGTTTTCTAGTACCTGTAACACAAGTCCTGACGGTACGTAGCACAGGGCTAGGCTGACAAGGTGTGACATGTCCACAGATATTATTATATATTATTATTATAGCACTCTGAGAGACTGACGCTGAGCCTGTTTAAGAACACGTTTAGCAGCCAAGTCTCAATTCCATATGTCATCACCACACACACTGATCGAACATTTTCGACTTAAGGCACTATGGTATTTTGGATGAAAAGATCTTCTAAGCTTTCCGGAGGCTGCCTATCTGAGTTGGATTCGGTGATCGACCTTCTTCTTGAAGTTGGATTTACCTAACTGGACAGTTTGTTCCAGGTACGTAAATTTTTTTCCCCGCCATAGTTCAAGCCTTCTCGTGGCGGTGGGGCTTAGTAGCCTGGGGTGAACCCAGGCGAAGCCAATTGAACCGAGGGTGATCATTGCACCCCTCTTATAAGAAGAGGGGGCTTAAAGATCAGGAGGAGGAATCGCTCTTGGTACCCCTCTTATAGAAGAGGGGAACTAAGAGCAACAGGAGGTCGCGCTTTTGCGCACGGAGCAAGGGGTGAGGATGGGAGCCTCACCCCATTGCACTGTCCCAAACTCGGTGGAGTTGTCCTGCAGTGCTGGGCAACCTCTTCTGTGGAGGTGGAGTTGGTCCCTTAAGCGGCTGACTGATGGCACTCGCGGTGGATTTTGTGGGCATTCGGCACTATCATGTGCGGCGAGTCCCACACACTACTGGATCCACCTACCACCCAGGGTCAGTGAATATCATTCCAGTTTAATTATTCAAGTAATATATATATATATATATGAATGTCGTTTGATCACTTGCTTCATAATCCCAAAAGTTGTAATTGCCTTATTTAAAGCGTTTCACAAAGTGGTTCCGAGTCTGTCGGCTTTGTCTTACTTATGCTGAGAACTCCAGTTATTGAAAAGTAGACCTCGCTAAAAAATCTGAAAGCTAATTAATGCTGGCAGAAATCTTAGCTTCATTTTTTCATGACATGTAAAATGAAGAATTGAACGTTGAAAATATTGTGCTTTTTAATTTTTGTGCAGTAATAATTAATTACATGTATTATATTCCATTAATTTTGTTAAAACATTCTTACAATCAAAGTATTACAATTACTTAAATATTTACACCACTAAATAGTAAAAACTACCTGAAATTACTTTGCTCTTATGGTTTCTTGTCTTGGACCAATAAGGTGGGGATCGTTTCCGGTTAACCAGGACTAGTGCAACACTTTTTTTTTTTGTTGACGCGGGGAAACGCAGTTACGCGCATTCACTGACCCTGGGGGGGTCCAGTGGTGTGTGGGGCTCGCGGCACATTATATAGTGCCAAATACACACAAAAACAACCGCAAGCGCCACCAGTGCCGCCTTTGGTGAGGTGTCCCGGAACAGCAAATCATTGGGGCACCTCGACGACAAGTCAGCCCCCGAAGGGACCGACGCCATCTCCACAGATGGGGTAGTCCCGCACCACATGACAACCCCACCGACTTTGGGACCGTGCCATGGGGTGACGTTCCCATCCTCGCCCCTTGCCCCGTGCGCAAAAGCACAACTTTCTGCTCTTATGTCCCCCTCTTCTTATAAGAGGGGTACAAGGAACGGCACCTCCGCCGCTCTTTTGTCCCCTCTTCTTATAGGAGGGGTACTAGGAGCCGCCAACTCCTCGGTTCAAATGGCTTCGCCCGAGGTGTCTCGGATCATCCCAGGCTACTGAGCCCCACCGCCACGACAAGGCTTGAACCATGGTGAGGACTAGTGCGACACTTCTGAAAGTTTGATAGTCGTCGAACTTTTGAGAATTATTTTAATACGTGCAATTTTATTTCTACGTAAGTAAAATATGAACTAGAAATACATATTATTATGTTTGTAACTTTGGCAGGTATAAAAAAGTATCACAATATATTTAAATGGTAAAACCGCTGGTCCCGTAGTCCTTGCAATGAAATTATTTTTGAAATGCAACTTCGAATCAAACTTTCGACAGTGATTTAAAAAAAATAGTTCCTTTCGGGAAATTATGTTGGTCTCTAAAAAAATATAACTCTGGCAAAGTCTTTGCTGCTGGCAAGCTGAAATTGACGTCTAATACTTAAGCTTACAATCTTTCAGCCATTGAAAACATCATACTTAGTACTCCTGTAATGAAGAGATACATCCGTTTAGTTAACATTTTCTGATTCCTAACATTTGTGTCTTTATAAACCCATGCATATTACATTATTTCGCAGATAACTTACTGCTAAGGCGTGACCCTTATCCGTTTGTACGTTTGGAAAATATATATTTTGCCTTCCCGTAAGCTCCGTGCTCAGGTGCGTCGAGAGCGAACTCAAATAAAACGTACCCCATTTAAATAAGACAGTACTTGTTAGGGGTTTGTAGCAACACTGAATCAACATTTAATGCTCATGTCATGAATCAGGACGTTATTAAAGCGCTTGCAGTGCAGCACTCTTGTTGATGAAAATTATACACTTGAGGTAATCTTTAGCTTTGACCATTTTGAAAATCAAATTCTCTCAATCTCTGCTACAATTAGACCAGAAAGTGAATGCCGTATCTCATTGCGATGAGAGGCAACTTTGGTACAGCTTCTTGTGCAACGAACTCCGCAAAGCCGCCTTTAGTCACGGCAAGTTGAGTTTGTAACCTGTAAATAGTAAACATGGTCGTAGTAAAGTTTAAGCCTTAAAGTCTTTCTACGACGCAAAAATGGTAGGTATATATATGTAGCAGTCGGATTGTCTAAATCGCTTTATTCAAAAACAGGGCCATTTTATTTTGTGGCGAGCCAACGATTATCCACATTTAATGCGGCTGAGTGTAATAGCGCCAGAAAGAGTTTGGCGTCATATGATATGCAATAACGCTAGCCTTATTGAAATAAAGTGAATGATTATCCGTCTTTTTGACACATTTTAGTTCCTAACTTTAACATTCGCGGCGTGCTTGGCAAGACAACAATAATGGCGTCGATTGTAGAATACAGAGGAATTAAAAACTATGCTTAGATAGGTGCGAAGGAAGCGTAGCTCCCGACTCAGCCTTTATGGTTAGATTACTTTTGTATTTGCACTCAAAACTCTTGACCTAATTTAATACTTGCATCGAACACCATCACTGTCAAATTAAGAAAAATCAAGAATTTAATGAGGCTAAATTCATATTGAAGAACGTCTCGCAATGATAATCCTGCTAATCGTTGGCCCGCCACGAAACAGAACGGGAATGTTTCTGAAAACGGATAGCCGTAATGTTATACGGCGATTGGTATAAAACTACTGCGACATATACATAATGTTGTAGAATTCAAAATATGGAAGAATATAGAAATTCTCCCCAGATACAGCCTCAAAACACAAAGAAATGTATTAATTAAGTCACGCTCGTCACTCGGTACTTCGACGCCCATTTGTTGGTTCAGGTAATTACAACTGGATGACATTAGTTCGCCCCCTCCTTCAGTACGACTGCTGACAGCTCCACTTGGGCACGAATTAACAAGGATACTTATAATAAACGTGAGATTCTGAAATCATTCTTCAACTTGTACAAGTACAAAGAGAAAAATTCGCGCCTAATGCTTAGAAAAATTTGGCAATAATTGTGTCAGTTAGAAATTGATCCTTTGACATTTGTTAAAGTAATACCATTGTTACAAGCCAATTTATGCCATCATTTGTACTTATTTGATTGTGACCTACTGGTTCTCTTGTAGGTATTAATTAAGTGTTTAAATTCCACTAGGAAGTTATCTAACCAAATATTTAGCAACACATAACTTACTAATAATATTCATCATAATATAAATAAAATCTCAATTCCAAGTAATTTAACATACAGCTAAATTAGCAAATATAAGAATCCAACTTTACGGAAACTACATTAATTGCTCCTTTATTTACAATCAGGGAAAACTTTCATGTAGCTCAAATTACGGTAATTATGCAAAAATTTGAGTTTCCTTCGTTAAATAATACAACGTAACATGTTTACATTTCGTTTCTCAACGCTTTGGCGTTTTGAGCATTTCTGCGTCCTCGTTTCGTTAAACGGTTTAGTTTTTAACTAACAGCAACTTTTCACTCTGTGTAAGCGGCTTTTAATTCATATGATCCTTCTTCCATTCGAATGCTACATTTGTGCTGTATTAATAAAAGTTGGTCGATAATTTCTATTCACAATATAATTTTGTAAGTAAGTGATGTTTTGATATCGTAACTACTGCGTGTTAAGTACAGCCATGGTACAACTTAGGTATAAGTATCAAAAAATAATACTTCATTTTACGAACAACTTTTTAACGATTGAAAATAAAAAATGTTAAATAGTGGAACAGCTCGCCCCAGGAGCAAGTCAGAGAGAAGACCCCTTTACCCGATGGGAAGACAAAATAAGGAGTTTCAGGTCACAAATGAATGCAAGTGGGTAGGTGTGAAGGCAAAAAAACGTTACATGTAAAAAATATTAAAACCAATAAGCTTTTGAGACTTTTTAACTGACCTAAAAGAAGTAATCTATTCGAAACGTATTAAGCATAATTATCGAAATTTCAAAATATTCACATAAGACTATCTATCTGTTGGACTTCCAAACAAATACACAAAATTTTATGAGAGTATGTTTGTTTGTCTCTACGTATATCTAACGTATATTGTAACTATTGATATTTTCTTTGTCTACGTATATCTAACGTATATTGAAACTATTGATCGGTTTAACGATTAAACCGACTTCAAGAACATATTATCAACACAAAATTGCGAAATTATAAAATTTTTGACGTCACTGTCAAAGAAAATAGTACATTTCCTCATGCACCGTTTCGATCGTTTTAATTTCTTTAAATTACAAAAACAACAACACGTCTCGGCAGATGGAACCGATACACTTTTATCTCTTGTTAATTACTTTTTGTTTTTTTAATCTACTTTAGATATATAACTGTTACTTGCTATAACTATATATTCAGTTGTCTACTGTTTCGATATACGTGTTTTAACATATTCAATAAGTTAATATATTTAATAAGTTTGATTGATTTTTAATCAAAGGGATTTACAACCCCAAATACTTTTTTCGACCTGTTAGGGACGTTGAAGCCTTACGTATTAAAATTATCGTTTTTCATAACATTTACCTCTGTCTAGATCATTATAGTACAGTACCGCTCATTACTGAATGAACGGTATTATACTGCTAAGATGACCTAAATTAGATAATCATATGTTCGCATTGAAATGAAACTTCATTACAGAGTGTAACACAAAAATCGTAATAGTTTTTTATAACGATGCATCGCTGACAATTTTCTTGGCCTTGAATGTTAATTTTAACATCGTTGACGTATTCGTTAAAGTTTCACTTCTATTGTGTCTCCCAGCAATCATTTTAATTTATAATATTATAGATCAGGCAAAACATGATGATGCTTTTTTATCATCTTTTCAGTCCCACGATGTTTGTTTTTTCAGTTCTTCTCGTCTCGTTTAGGGATGAACCGGTATTAGTAAAGAAAGATGATCAGAGAGATTTTTAAATAAATATTTTGAAAATTGTTTTTTTTTTTTCATGAACAAATTGCTGCTGTTAGTAGTTAGATTCGAATATACGACATTACGCTTAGTAGGGCTTCGTGTTATGTACCAGTGCAATATAGCGACATGCCACAATATGCACCGGAGAAGAAATATTCCTCTCTAATTTATATTATAATCTTAAAACCAGGCCTATGTCATCAAAAATAGATAGTAAGTTCGCTATTTCGAGATAGACTTAAGTGGTTTCCTAACAAAGATACCATATTGGAAGGCCTAGGGTAAATGAAAAAACCGGTGATGACCTAATATGGCCTCTACTACCGGTCGCATAAGGTTGATGTGCATGATATATACGGCGCTGCATTTGAGTAGCTAATAAGGGCCCTTGCGCGGCCGACGCCCACGAGGCGCCTCTCTTGACCCAATGAATGTATTCTTGAATTTACCTTGACAATATCTATCTAAACAGATTTATATTCTGTCAATCACTGCTGGTCACCTCCACAGAAACTGTGGGGGGTTAAGGGCATCGAGGCGGACCTCATAACCCGGGCTGGATCGCAAGGGGACGACTATCCCCTCGGTAACGGGGCCGCAATAATTTGCGGGTTTGCCATCGTGGCTTATGGGCTCAGAGGGGGAATGAAGGCCTGTTTAGGGCCTGTGTCTGGTGTGTCATGCATGTGCATGTGTGATCCTCGTCCTGATCGCCGGACACGCAGTCCCTAGTCCGCTTGATGGATCACGGAGGGCGGACTTCACGCGGATACGGTCTCCCGTCAGGTGGTCGCGCGTGCAGCGGGGCCAGGTCGCGTAGATGAGCATGTGGTCCATTGTCTGCTCTATTAAACATAGCGCTCGACAATCGAACCACAAACTCATCCAGCGACTCTATCCGCAAGTGACGCGCGATCACATCATAGCGACCGGCACCCGTGAGGACCCGTAGGGATATATTTTGCTGGGCTTGCAGGCGTTTCCGCTGGGCCTGGGAGGTTAGCGCGTATCATGCGGGGGCGGCGTAAGTGAGGCGTGACCGTGATATATCCATATGTCTTGTAAATCCCCAGTTTCGTCCGAGTAGGAAGTCCGGACTCTAGTACCGGCCACAGCAGAGCGCGGGCTGTTCTCGCCTGGTTGACCGCTCGGTCCCCCTGCGAGACCATCCGCAGCGCGGGGTCGATACTGCATCCGAGATACACGACTGGGGATTCCCAAGACACATCATGGCCTCTGAACTTTAACCGCCTCGTCATGGAGCGCCTCTTGCTGACATATAGCGCCGTCGTCTCATCCACGTTGACGGACATGCGCCACCTGTCGAGCCACTTCGGCAACCGGTCCAGCATGCGCTGCATGCACCCAGTTGCGAGCTCCGGCTTTCGGGACGAGGTTACGTATGCGCTGTCGTCGGCGAACAGCGCGAGCATGACATCCGCCTCACCCTCTCCCGAAGGATGGTTGAGTGTGGGGATGTCGTTGGTGTAGGCCGCGTACAGGCAAGGGGATAGGCAACTGCCCTGTGGCACTCCGGCGCGTATGGCCATCACCGAGGAGTGCCTCCGCTCCACCACTCCCGGAAGGACCTTCCAAGAATGACGCCACTAGTCTCACAAACGCCAGCGGGACGCCGGGGTCCACCAACTTGTACAAGAGTCCCGGGTGCCACACCCTGTCGAAGGCCTTCTCCATATCGAGAAAGACTGCGACAGAGTGTCTCCCCTTGTTCATCACTACAGACAAGTGGCGGATCACCCGCGTCAGTTGCAACGTGGTTGAGTGGCCGCTCCGGAAGCCGAACTGTTCGTCCCTTATGGGAATGCACAGCTTCAGCCTCCGAAGCAGAAGCCTCTCGAACAATTTGGTGATGTGGGACAGCAGCGTCATCGGCCGGTAGCTTCCAGGCAGGCTTCAGGGCTTGCCCGACTTCGGCAGAACGATGACCCTCCCCTCCTTCCATTTCTCCGCAAAGTGGGCCGTCCGGAGAATGCCATTTGCGATCTGAGTGAGAGCCACGGCTGCTCGCCTAGGCATCATCACCAGCACTGTGGGGGGATGTCATCGGGGCCTGGAGCTTTGCGTCTCGAGAGGCGAAGTGCGACTTTCCGCAGCTCAGAGGGGGAAATGAAATCATTCCCGTTGCTTGGTGGAGTCGGTCTCTGGAGGAGCTCTCGAATGCGGCACTCCACCTGCTCGTGATGCTCTGCGAACGACGGCGCCGCTGGGTGTGGTGAAAACTGCGTGTGTAGATGTGATGCGAGTACTGTTTCGCGCCTGTGGTGTCTAGAAGTGGAGTGGTGGTGGTCTTTGGCCTCGTGAGACGTCTGTTAAAGGCGTGCAGGCTAGTGTCGTTTTCGCTGGCATGGAAGACTGCACTCTCCCAGCCTGCTCCACGACACTCCCTCACCTTCGCAGACAGTTCCTCGCTTTTCCAGCTTATTGAGTTGTGCCTTGATCCTCGGACAGCGGATACGGGCCCAGAGTTTCCTCATCTGGCGTTTCCTCTGCAGGTCCGCCAGTAGGCTCGGGGGGAGCTCACCCCGCCGGCGCGCTGTCCCCGGTACAACGGTGGTCGCCGCCGCCCGCGCCTCCCGGATTTTTTCCGTGAAGAGTCGAGCGGCGGCCTCCACCTCGTCCGGAGTAGACAGTTGCCCGGCGATGGTGAAGTGGATTAGGCTATCCTGATAGATGGCCCAGTCGATCCTCTCTCTGGTCCGCACTCCTTCCCTAAGGATTGCTCCGGAATCAAGTGTGACGAGGATGGGTAGGTGTTGAGTGTCGGGGTCGTACAGGACCTCGATGTTGACCGTGGCCTTGAGGTTCTGGTGTAGGGCGATGTCCAGAACGTCCGGGGTGCGCAGGGGATCCGTAGGCACGTGTGTAGGACACGGTGGTCCTTGCACCGTGTAGCCGCGCTCTTCCGAATCCTTCTGCAGCCTGAAGCCAGTGTTGTTTGTGACGGCTGATCCCCAAGCTGGATGCTTGGCGTTCAGGTCGCCGACTTACAACACCTGGCCGCCGTTCCCCAGCACGTTGTGGACATCACCTAGGTCAAAACTGTTCCCGGGATATCTGTACGCCGCGTAGATCCTGAGCTCCTCCCCCGCCATGTGAACGGCTATACCAGTCGAGCCCATGTCGGTGAGGGGGCCCTGTCTCAATTCGTCGTGGACGACGTCCCGCCGAACGAGCACAGCTGTACCTCTGTACGGCCTCCTGCACGGCGAGACCTCGTCCCTCCGATACGCGACGTAATTCGGTAGCCGGAGGCTCTGCGTCGGCCTCAGCCAAGTCTCGCCCAGCAGGATGACATGTAAGTCATACTGCTGAGCGAGCAACCGAAGACTGTCGCTCTTGCCTCCTATACTTCCGGGGTTCCAGTAAGTTACCCTGAGCTCGTCACGATCCATCACTGGCTCCCCGTTGGTTGGCTCCGTGTGTGTGTAATTTGCGCCCAGATGCGTGGGTCCCTGAGCACCCTGGACAGCTCGTCTTTCACGACCGCCCTCAGCTAATCCCTGACGATCTCCCGGATTAACTCCCTGAGATCGTCAACGTGGACCCTGGGCTCTTTTCAATTTCAAAACAATTCTGTCAAAGGTAGTACAACGCTGCTTTACAGCTGAACTGGGCCGGAGAGGCGCATCCCTGTCATATCATACCATGATAGGAACTGCGGCAAAAAAAAAATGCGGTTATAATTAGCTAAGCTGTCACGTTTTGTGTATTTTGTGAGTTTCCGGTGGCTAGTTGGAAGAGAGGAGGCTCCGATTTAATATAGGGGGCAAACGAGAAATCGGAGCATGACAAAGGCTACCGACGCCCATGAACATCGGTCATCAGCATAATTATGCTAATGCGTTGCCCTCCTTTTTTTCATCCCCCCCCAAATAGGCCACCGGCTACTCACAAACCGCACGAAACGCGATACCGTAAGTCTCACTTTACGCCTATATCGAGTGAGAGAGAGAGGTACCTCCACGGTCGTGCACTACCTCTTACACAAATAATCAATTTAATAGTCTTCAAATAGTTAATTAATTTGTTTAAAATATTTAGAGGCTCAGAATACTCGTTTACGAACCTTAGGTATATAATAAAAAGCGACCTCTTTTTATTGTAGAAGTTCAAACGAACAGCCTTTACATGATTATCGACTTATATTATGAACATGTTCTGCCCTCATTATCCCTGCCCTCCAATGAGCCAGTCTCCCAGCTCCCATATTATTAAAGTTTGATTTTACAATAAGTGGTTCACTTGTTTGTTGCCACTTAAAACCAATAGTACCAATAGTCTTTCGTAGTATACAATTTTATTAATAATTAAATATATTATAAACAACAAGAAATGAAATGAAATTACTTAAGACATGTAAGGCGACTCTCTAGGTGAGATTGTGAACAATTTTTTTAATGCGAAAGTCTACTAGCAGCAGCTTATTCCCATGGTGGTTACGTTTTTTGGTATCTACTACTACTGTGCCTATACATTACTCATGAAATTAATCATTCACATTCCTTATTCTGATCACGGTGTACAGGTGTCACGTGACGTAACTGCTATGAAAATGCTAATGCTATTTTATAAAGTAGTCTCGACCTATAAGCATCTTTATAATGTCAAATTTTTCTGACTGCGTGTGATGCTTTGCTGAGCTTACTCTCCAAATTATAGACGCCCATGCAACTTAAATATATAAGGTTTGTGTCTTGTCATCATCAGCGAACAATACCATTTCATGTTTGTAAAGAGAAACAGTCCCAAAATAGACTCCTGTGGGTCCCACCCAGTTCATTGTAATCTCTTACTATCTACTTTATCACTTTGACTTCCCTATTTTAAATTCTCTCTGCAGTTGAGCCTCATCTGTGATGACACTCCATACGGGATCTGTTACCCGAGGAAGGAAATATAATATGCTTTTTATGGTACTGTAGAGATTTATGGACGTAAGTAACTGACTGACTCGACGTAAACTCAGAAAACAATCGATAGTGAAGATATCTTTAAACATATTTTATACAATAACTCCAGAATCTACTATAGATAGGCACTATTGGGAAAGATAAGTATCTCCGATGTGATACACAAGACGTAATTAATTTGGTTGAATAAAATACAGTACTCACAATATTCTTCAAATACTTCATAGTTTTAACCAATTTTTAATATAATGAGGGCCTTAATAAAAACCAATGAAAGTAGTAATGTAGCGTCTTACAATGGCAAAACATTTTTGAATCTACACAATAAAAAGGTGAAGATAAGTTGAAAATACAATTGACATTTCCGAGTAACTAATAAAAGTCAAAAAGATTCTAGTCTAAACTTTTATTTACGAATAAAAAAATATATTATATTTCCTAAGTTATTTCTAAGCTATAACTTTTATATAGCGAATAATAGAATCCAAATATGAATAAAATTTGTAGAATTTGCCTGGATGAAGGTGTTCTAACGTCAATTTTTACCAAAACTTCGAACACTTCTTTACATGATATGATAGAATACTGTAGTGGTTCAAAGGTATTTTTAAATATACTTCTGTTGATGTACTCATTTTTGTCGTATATAGAAGTCGTATTTATATATTGCATTTTATTAGGTTACTACAAATGAAGGTTTACCACAACAAATATGCAGCGATTGCGTTTATAAATTGGGCATAGCCTACCATTTCAAGCAGACATTTCAAAGTGCTGATAATCGGTTACGTCTAAATTTAGGTTTGCATTTGCTAAATAAGTAAGTACTAAGTATAATTTGCAATATAAAAACCATAATTGTCCTGTCGAAATGTTATAAATTACAAGTTCTTAGCCCTTGCTGGTTAATTAATCTCTAAAAGTACCTACCAATAAATTTGTTATCTTGGTATATAGATTTAATAAAACGTTATCATAGTAGGATTAAAGAATTAGAAAAGAATGGGTACCAAAATTAGTACAGGAATTGGTAATTAAAACATAGTAATGATAGATAAGCAAGTAAATCTTTACAAGTTCAAATTATTATGTGGCTTTGGTCAATTTGTAGACTAAACATCTAGTACTGACTAAATTAATACTAGAGGTAGGAGACAAATAATGATAGGAGCTTTAGCCTGGCTATAAATCATGAAAATCATTTATTTCAGGACGAGTGATGCATCAGTTATGACTGATCCAATAGTAAGTAAACAATATATGTTTATTGGTTGTATTAACTGATTATTATATTAATTATTAATATTTTCTGCTCAGGCGCCCACTTATAGGACAATTATAAAAAAGTGGTAAGTAGTGTTTGCTCAGTAATCTGGTTAGTTCAGACTGAAACAATCCTCTGTTCCTAGTAGATTTAGAGGATTCAACATGTCAGTTGTTCCTTTCAAAACATGGTGCATGCTTTATTCTGTGTAATTAGAGTAGTCAGTTAAAGTTCAGGAATATCTTGTACTCTCACTGGTTTTTAGTAAATGTAAGCCGTCGCAGCCTAAAAAAAGGAGCAGGAGAAAACCTGAGTCTGAAAAACTGAAAAGAGGTCCTAAACCAAAGCCAAAGAAAATAAATGCCTGTTATCATTGTGACAAGGAGTTCAGATGTCAAGCCCAACTAGAAACACATATCAGGTAAGTTTGTTTTTTATTTAAATTTACATAAGAGCATTTGTAGAATCAATCCAATTTTATATCCAATTCCTATATCATTTGTAAATTAGTCTATCTTTATTACTAATTGTATCTCAGAATATGCCTAATAACAAGTCATACTGTTAAATTAAAAAACGTGTGCATTTTGTTACTAAACAAATTATTGTATTTATTCTGCATGAATTACAAAAAATAAAATAAATTCATATCCCTTAAGCCTAAATTAAATTTAAATCTTATTTTTCAGGACACATACAGGTGATAAGCCTTTTAGATGTATGTACTGCCAAAGGCAATTTACTCAAAAACATAATTTAACAATACACCTGCGAGTACACACTGGAGAAAAACCTTTTAAATGTGATGTATGTAGGTAAATATTTTTTTTAATTTGCTTTACCCCATTTTCAATTGATGTTACTAATATTACAAAGGTGGAACTTTAGTTGAATGTATGGATGTTTATTACTCAACCATGCTGAAAGTACTGAACAGATTTTGACAAAACTTGGCTCTTGGCAAACTGTGGTGCCAGAGAATCCCTCCCTGGACCCCAGCCTCAAATTTTAAACTTGTGTCTGGAAACCCATGCTGCCTCTCATGTTCCGGGGGGTGGGGGCAACGCTGTGCACCATGATACTCTGGCTAAGGACAAACGGATCAGAAGAAGCAGATGTCTCCCCTCACATCAATTTCTGTGGACTTCTATAATATCAGGGAATTATATTGTAATTTGACTGCCGTTCTCTACCACTTATAAACAGCAAAGTCAGCTCTGCTCTTTTTAACCGAAACTCGGATTTCTGCTTTAGCTGATACTTCCTACCTTACCTACCTGGGGTATAAATTGGAACACTCCTTAATGCCGCGGATCAGAGTGTGCGCCTACGCCGGGGAGAATATCTGCTTTCGCCGCCTTGGCCATCTTCAAGACAGCGATCTCTCGATCCTCTAGCTCCGCGTAGACAGCGACGACCACCCTCGCGTCTATGCGTGCCTATATAGATCACATGGCGGTAACGACGTAACTGATCGATTCACCGAGTACATCGAAATGGCGACTGGCTCCGTACTTCAGAATACTCCAACCATAGGGATCGTAATTCTTGGTGATTTTAACACCCACCATGCCGATTGGCTCGGTTTACGCGCCACCTATCATGCGGGAAGCTCTTTGTGTGACTTCGCATTGACATTTGGTCTGACACAACTGGTCTCCACGTACGCGAATATGTTGGATCTTCTGTTGACCTCCCTTCCGGACAGCTACCTGGTTGCCGTAGATAATCTTCTAGGATTGTCGGACCATCGCCTGATACGGATTATTGTGCCCGTTAGGCCCAAATTAAGGCCATACACTGGAAGCTGCCGTCGTTTCTGGCACAATAGGTCTGCAGATTGGGACGGGATGCGCCTAGTCTATTCTTTGCATCCTACATATATCTACCTCTCGTTGGACAATCCTGACGCCATTGTTGACTCCGTCGCTGGTGTGGTGCTTCAGGGAATGATACTCTTTATCCTCTGCGGTGCCAGTTGGCAGCAAGTCAAAGCCTTTGATCGTTCCTGTTGACACTACGCCGTAAGCAGGATTACTATCGGGCCTGGGTAATAGCGGTTATACTCAAGATGTAAACACCAGCTCATTAAAACAGGAGTACAATTTTGTTTCCAAGTCCCTCAAAAGTGTTGTCGCCAAAGGAAAGTCGGGTGCTTATGGTCAAAATTGGCGAGCGGCTTATCCGCTTTCATTGGAATACTTGGTGTTGAAATCTCGAGTAACTCAGTTCCGCGATCATTGTATGTAAAGGCTAAGTTAGCCTTCCAGAAGCTAGACGTGCTCAGTAGGGCGAATCAGTGCTTCTCAGCAGCTCATCGACTGCCACTTACAAACCGCAGATCCTTTTTGCTGGAGCTCCGCAATATCCGCTTATTCCATTTAACCGTATTCAACGTAGAGCGGCTCGAATCGTCGATAACCAAGGTCTTTCCAGCCAGCTTCATACTTTTTCCTGGCGCAAAGATATCAGATCACTGTGCATATTCTACCGTATTTATAACGGGGAGTGTCCTGAGGAATTTTTCGGATTATTCTTGTGATAATTTTATTCTGTAAAAGGAATTAACAGCGGGTTAATAGTTCCTTATTAGGTTTAATTAGTCTTTTAAATACTTCACATTCAGAATCCAGTACAGACTTAAAATATTACCTGAAACAAACAATGGAATCAATACAGTTTGAAAATAAAAAACTATTTAATTATCATTTGGTGATGGCAGATAGCGTCTGCCATCATTCCGTCCTCAACATCCAGCAAAAGAAAAGAGGGTCATTTCTTCGACACCGAGCACACCCTCAGTCTAACAGTCAATGATGACAGATATACTTTTTATAAAATGTTTAAGTAGCAAAATATAATTGCTACAAAACTCAAATTTAAGTATCTGGTATCGAATGCGAAAGAGAAATATTTAACATGATGATGCCCGCATGAGAATTTGTTACTTCAATTATCCCAAAATAACATAAATACTTAAACTTCGTTCACTGTATACCACTTATACTGCAACCATACATTCATCTCTCACAAACATCACCACATACATACATACATACATTCATCCCTGACAGACATCACTACAGTCATAATAATATGCTAATTGCGTTAGCGCATAATACACCTCGCCCTTTCAAAAAGAGATAAAATCACTGTGAACTTTACTCACAGCTACTAAGTAAATACAGAACTATAGGATACTCTAATACATATAATAGGATTTTTTTCCATAATATATTAAATATGTAATACAGATGAACATCCCCAAAATAATGCACTTATACAATGAATCAACATGTAAGCAACACCACATGTAACAAACAGTACATGCAAAAAAAAACATAATGCACATAAACAATGCATCAACCAGTGTTGTAGAGCAACAACCACATGTAACATAAAAAAAACAATTCATCATGGATAACACATCCTGATAATTTCTAATCCTTGAAATGTTCCATAATACATCCTTCATATCACCTTTCTTTTTTGTTGACGTGTGGTAACGCATTTACGCGTCCTCACTGGAAATTGAGTAATACAATTTATATCAATTATAAGTTGATATTTTGAGATAAAACTAAATTTGTTTTACAAAAACATTTAAATACTGTTTTTAAGAATTACTATTAACAACACTCCAAGCAAACCAAAGCAAAATTCCCAATGAAATGTTGAAGAATAACAACTTAATATTTCAAAATCTATCAAGTAATTGTTGAAATAATTTTAAAGCGATATTCCAATTATTCAAAACTATTAATTTTATGACAAGTTAACTTTTTTAAAACAATTTATAACCTCAATATACACTTGATTGGATGAGAAAGTAACTTTAAATTATGTATAATCTTAGTATACAATGTGGTAAGTATCAAAGTTACTACTACCTTCAATTGTCTGTCAAAAAGAATATATCTTTAAATTCTTAGTTTTACTATAATAATTTTAACAATATATTGATTGTGAATGTGTGAAGACATTAATTTAAGTTAAGATCAAAACATGAGAGGTTTAATATGAAAATCTAATTACTGGTTGAAACCAAAAACAATTATTTAAGGTGTACAATGCAATTTTTATTTTATCATAAATTATTTACGTTCAGCGCCAATTTTGACAATTTGCAATTAAAAACAAACTTCAAATAGCACAAGAACAAACAATATTATCAATACAATTTTTATTGAGGGTTAGTACAAAAGTGAGGGTATGATTATCTGGCAGTTGTACGAGATTCCCTGCTGCGACCTGGATGCTTCATTCATTCATTCCATATATTCAATTATTTACACATTAAATCTCAAATAATAAAAAAAGGAAAAGAAAAGGAGTAGAGCTCTGAAAAGGAACACAACCATTAAGATTCCCATTCTCTTCTTGGCTTCATGAGCCAATAAAGACAGGAAATATATAAGCTCTGTTACAATAAAATATAGTTTAACATCCAACTTTCACACGTGGCATATACTATTCAAACTAACACAATAATGATACGGTCTATCAAATAAATAGCCATACAGATCATGTAAATAACCATATCAATATGCACACTTAAGAGAATTAAGACATTTTAACATTAACGTAGACTTTTCGAAACAAATTATGAAACATGGCTTCGGCAAGAAATCATGAGCTAACCCTTTTATATGAAATATTTCGTGCATCGTGACATATTTAGTACATTATATATCATGAATATATAGGTTCCCGGCAGAAGAGAAAAAAGAATTTAATAATGATTTGGGAATGGCAGATGCGTCAGCCATCCCAAGTATATCCATCCTCCCCACCGCAAAAAATGGTAAAGAGTGTCAATTCTTCGACACCGAGCACACCCTCAGTCTAACAGTCAAAGATGACGTATATACTTTTTTATAAAATGTTTAAGTATCAAAATATAATCTCTACAACCTGCAGCTGAATTTCATTATAGGGCTTCGCGTCAAAATTTTCAATTTCACCGGCACCATCTCGGTGTTCTGAAGTACTCTACCGTGCGTTTTAAGCGCATTTTTTCCCACGCACTACTTGGAATCAGCTACGATTTACCTAAGGATCTTCAAGAAAAGAGCATGTTTATCTTTAAAAGGGCGGCAACGCATATGCAAGTTCTCTGGTGTTGCGGATGTCTATGGGCGATGGTGATCACTTACAAGTGGCCCAACTGCTTGTTAACTTAAAACAACTGATAAGGGACTAAAAGCAAATTTAACTATTGTTATCATAGCATGAGGGTGTAGTGTACACTATGTATTATTGTACACCATTAATAAAACATCTTCAAATTTACAGTAAAACATTTTCTGCGCAAGGCAATCTAAATGCTCATGTTAAAATACATACAGGACAAAAGGATCATGTAAGTTATTCTGATAACCAAGAAAATTTAATGTCTATGAATTATTTCTTCATTCTTGCTATGAACATTTGGCAGGTTTGCTCCATATGCGATAAATCATTTATAACGACAAGTGAGTTAAATAGACATATGAGCAAGCACAGTGGATTGAAGAAATTTAAGTGTGATTTATGCGAGTCTAAATACATACATAAGAGAGACCTTGTGAGTATTCCTTTTTATTACTTAATTGACAATTAAAACAGGTGTATGTTATGTTATTCAGATAACATACATCAGATAGCATGTGATGCAATTTAAAAAATGGAATGAATGAAAATGAATCAATGAAATATTCTTTATTGACCACATTACAAAAACATTGCTATCTCAGCAGAAAAAAATATATTTAAGCATCTCTAAAATGAATATCTAGAATATATTATTCTTTATACATACTCAATTTGCCTAATGAATACAGACAGGGTGTTTTTATAATACTGCAATAGCACACGAGCATACTCATCACATTCTTTATGTATAATTTAGTAAGAGGTAGAGCCATGCTTGTCGTATTCTAGTAGACTATCATTGGACGGAAGGGAAGGCAATGCATGACAATAATGCGAATGTATATGGGTGTCGGAAGTCGTCAATATAATTAAGGCAAGTATGTAAGAACCCTCACATCTACACGCCTATTAGGGAAAATACCTGAGGATGTATGTGTGTGTGTATAGGTGTGCGCGTGCGTGTGCCTAGTTAGTGGTGTGACATACACACAGGCAATAAAAATGTGTTATATTTTAATAAAATGATTACAACTGTATTATATTTCAATAAAATGATTCATTCATTGTAAGCTGATGTGTGTGGGTTGTGTTGTGTTACATGGATAATAGTGAATATTTGATTCCAGAAAATACACAAAATGAAGAAACATCAACTTGCTCAGGAACCCAAATTACAAAACGATACCTACAACAAAAGTAATTACATTGACATCATTGGTGTTGATGAAGGAACATTGCCAGCCAAAGAAGTTGACTCTTCTATAGCTTCTGTTACTAATTTTTTACATACAAATGTAAAGGAACAACAACCTATAATATCAGAACAATCATTTTATCATCCAAAAAACGAAAAGAATATTTTGTTTAGTAAAAGCAATGGTAATGCAAATTTTGCCCCTCATGTGTGTACAATTTGTGGCGAAGAATTTAATTACTTAGCTGCTTTGGCACAGCACTGTCTGTACCAACATAAAACTCATCATAGAATAAATTGGAAGTAATGATATCATTGAACCTGTCTTAGAATAACCATCAGGTAGGATTCATGACATTATCTGTAGAGTAATACAACAGATGTCCCAGCCTATTTCTGATAATGCAGATGTCATCGTTTATTTATTGAGGTATTGCAGCATGTGTACCTATTTTATTATTGGATCACTATTATTTTTTGTAAATTAAGGAGATTTGTTACTTATAGAAGTTGTTGGATTATTTTTAATATGCCACACCCTATGTAGGTACTGTGGCAGCAGAGCTCTTGAATCCCTGCTGGTACATTGAACATGCAATGTACCTTATGCAAACTTATCTTTCTGCAACATTATGGTTTCCTAAATACAGTGGAATTTGAACTCAATGGAAAAAAGGATTTTTGTCATAATGTAAATTTGATGTTACAAATCATTTTTTTTATTGTCGTTACTACTACTGGTACACACCCTGTGTAAGTACGGTGGTAGCAGGTCTCTTGAATCCCTGCTGGTACATTGAGCATACAAACTTATCTTTCTGCAACATGCTAAAAATCGGTGTACATACAGTTGAAATGAAGTCAATGAAAAAAAGGATATTTGTCATAATCTTAATATGATTTTACAAACCAATTTTTTAATTGTTGTTACTACTACTGGTTCAACTGTGCCTAAGAAGAAAATGTGTTAAGGAATCTACAGGGGTTTTTGTATTTCTTTTTTTTTATATGCAAATAGGGTTTTAAGTTCTGTTGATTATGGAATCACAAATATAGCAATTATTTTTTCCTTTTCCCTATATCCTGTAATTAAATTAGTAGTAATTAAAGTAACAAAGTCTTGTATCATAACGTGAATACTTTGCCCATTTCTTTGAATCCCACTTTAAATAAGATAATCATGCAATAGCTAATATTTTAGCTTTCAGGTGATGATGCAAACTTTTTGTCATTAAAAAAAAACAGTCAACAATTAATCAATAATATTTACTTGGACTAAATACTGTTACAATATTTTTCTATAAATTAACGAATGGGAATCCAGTCCTCTAAAAGATCACCAATCTTTTTTCTCTCTGTAAATAAAAGAATAGTTTATGTGAAGCACATAACATACATATTGTTGTTTTGATTTTCCTTATGAAACTTTTATCCTTTATTAAAGCCATGATCGCTATATTATAGTTATTAAATCCACTACTAGATAATCTATTATTAATAGCCAAGTTGGAAAATCATGTTATAGTCACCCCCTTATGGTGCACTGGAGGGGAATACAGGAGGTCCACACATCTACACAACTTCTATGCATGTGTTGAGGGTGTTGGTAATCACCAGAAGGCATCAATCACTTGCTTGCCAGTCTTTACATAAAATATAATAAGAGGAAATCGTCAGATTATGAAGAAGTGGATGCATGGGATTTAGACAATATGTAACAAAAATTGTAAGTCAGATTTGTCTCCAGTGATCATGAGAAAGTGTGCAAAAGTATGGTAATTATACAATACGTAACAAATACTGTTGTTCATGCCAAGGGCATAATTCGTTTAGAGGGAACAGCAAGGTTTCTCTTACATTATATGGAGACATATTCATAATCAAATATCAAGCATTTAGCTTATTGTCCCGTATTAGATATCAACAAATTGGATTAATATTTATCAATTCAATTAGACCTTTAGCATTAAGTTTAACATAAGAAAACAATGTTGTTGTTGTAAACCATAATCTTAACCTGGTGCCATTGCGAATGTAGCGAAATATAAAAAACTTGCCAGGAATTGGAAAATCCTCAGGATGTAATTCTATGTAGTGTCTCAAAACTGCGTCCTTCTCCGCGAAATAGGCATCTCGTTTACTTTGAACGTATGTTAAGCCGCCTGTCCAAACAAGTACACCTAATATATGCTTCTGTATGCCTGAAAAGAAAATATCTTTATGAGAGTGTGCTAATATGCGACATATTATTGTTATTATGTAATACATTACCGCTAAAGAAAGGACGTCTAGTCCCGAAGTTTACAGCAATTCCTGTTCCTACTCCAAATGCAACACCTAAAAGTTGAGGCCAGTATTTATTTAATAGGGGTACTTCTCTACCCTCGTTTCCTAACTGTAATAGCTCGATACCAGAAAGATTTGATGACATTTTGAGGAATATTTTAAAATCGCACAAGCAAGTTTCGTAAATCGCACAAATTTTCTGACATTTCAAATAAATGACAAGCACATAAATAACAGAGTGAGTACAGTAGTATCTATGGTAGTGAATACAGCATAATGTAGAGAATAGGTCTGTATTTGCCGGAATCGAACATGAATTTGCTAAAAACAAACATTTAAACTAAATATTCTCTTTTATAATAGTATCTATAAAGTGTATCATTATAACTATATCTTCTTTGTCTTATCTAAGCAATGTTCGGTCAGAAAGTAAATTTATCTTGTATGATGATAAGTTGGACGAGCTCTCCGACAACAGCGACTCCTACTGCCAGGCGCCTAATCCGTTTCTTAGGTGGTAGCGGATATGACTGGCGACGCGAAACCTTGATATGAAAACGCGGTCGCAGATGGCGCAATAAATCTGACGAGAACAGTTACAGGCCAAAGTATAGAAGGGGTTTGGCTGCGACTTTCGGTATTATTGTCAGGATCTTATTTTTGTGCATAGTGGAGCGCCACTCCGATCTCCATAAAAAAGCCTCTCAGCTTACAGGCGATATGCTATATTGCTTTGATTTTTACACTTCTTTGTAACGGAGATATTGGCTACCTTGCTTCTGTTTTCTGGATCCGATCTCTATGTAGAAGGCCATCTTCAGTATATGACTCGTACGCTAAATGTGTCCACCTTACCTCAGCTGTCATTTCGTAATGATAGCCTCAATGCTTGGCATGCAGATGCAACGCAGCACTTCCGTGTTCAGTATACGGACTTGCCACTTGGTGTGTAGGATGTTACGCAGACAACGTCACCTCTCTTCTTCGCACTCAGTATCGTAGACTGTTTCTCTCTTGCCGAAAGGTGAGAGAGCGATAGTGCCGTCCCGCTTGGGCCCCAGCCCTCTCGTCCTTGTTCAGAACGCGGTCCGGTATAGTTATTATTACGTGCCGTGTTCGGAACTCGGGCGAAGTCTAAGCGCTTTTCGCGTACATAGTACACGTGTGTGGTTTATTATATATTACTAGTGAGCACGCAAGAAGATCACCATACCTTGACAGGTCCGAAGCCGCACTGCGCGATATACTCCCCGATCTTTGTGAACAAAGGTACGGGGAGTGGACTGCGGGTCCGCCGGAGGACCATACCCTCAACGGAATGCCACGTAAGTCGCAAAAACCAGACCGAGTAGTAGTCAGACGCCCGCCAATTCACACGCCAGAGGAGATGGAAGATTTCCAGAAGGAACTCGAGAGGTTACTCCTCCAAAAACGTGTGGCTTCCTCTCCGGAAGAGAAGCCCAATAAGGTGGTGGTGCTAGCCAGCTCATCGCCATCGCCATCCCCATCTCCGCCACACCCATCACGAACTCTGTCCTCACAGAACACCCACTCGACTCGGCCTCTACTGCGGGTGCTGTGTCGCTGGACAGGGAACCGGAGGGCACGTCCTCCACGATGTTGACGGACGCGACCACCGCACCGCATGTACGCGCAGCGCAGGATTAGTTTTCTCGCCCAGTCGCCTGAGGAGTACAGGGCGGACCAGAGGCTATTGACGGACCCATCGAAGGTGGACGCGGCGGTGGACCCAGGGGCTTTAAGTTCAGTCCGCTGACCCCAACTAAACCCGGGTTCAAGTAGGACCAAGCCCTGAAGAAGGCTGGGACCCACTAGTCCCCACCTGCGGAATCGTTGACGTTGGAGTCGAGTATTAACCAGGACGCGCACGCGCCCCCTACCCACAAGAAAAGGAAGCGGAACAGGCCTCGAAAGAGGCAGCCAAAACGCCCGCAAAAGCAAGCTGAACCTTCACGAGGCCGTACCGTCGTCTCTCTCCCCCCCCCACACTCCTTTCCTCCTCCCACACACTCTTTCGACCTCACCGATGTCCATTGCGTACTAGGTGACGGGGCCAGGTGTTGGTTGCTGGTGACCTGAGCTTGAAGCACACCGCTTGGGAATCGTCCAGTATCAACCGCATCGGCGCCAGACTGCAAGCGGATTCCGGGCGACAGGGATATACGAAGCAGAGACCCCCCTGCCCAACTCATGGCTCATCGGTCCTAATCACACTACACTCGAAAGGGAGCGGGAACGGACCAGGGAGAGGGTGGACTGGCAGGTCCTTAGAGACCATACCGCTGACTTCACTATCGACGGGCAGATTAAAACCGCGGGGAAGGTGGAAGTTGCGGCCTGTAGTCTCACGGACACGGACGGACAAACTCCGAGAGGCGCGGGCTGTGGTGACCACCACCACACCGGCCAAAGCTTTGCCTCTGAGGCGCAAAGCACCAGGCCCCTCAATGCCAACCAGTGCTGTGGGAGGGATCTCCCACAGCACTGGTGATGACCGTGGCCTAACGGCGTTCACCGCACGTCCCACTTTCCGGATTTCTGAAAGGAAGGGAGAATCGTCGTTCTCCCAAAGCAGGGCAAGTCTCAGAACCTACCTGGAAGCTACCGGCCGATCACGCTACTGTCGCATGTGGCCAGGTTGTTCGGGCGGCTATTGCTCCGGAGACTGAAGCTGTACATCCAAATAAGGGACGAGCAGTTCGGTTTCCTAAACGGTTACTCGACCACACTGCAGCTGGCGCGGGTGCTCCACCACTTGGCCATGGAGATAAACAAAGGGAGACACTCGGTCAGAGTCTTTCTCAACATGGAGAAGGCCTTCGACCGGGTGTGGCACCCGGGCCACAACACACGGGCTAGTCAAGTTGGTAGACGCCGGCGTCCCGCTGGCTCTCGTGCGACTAGTGGCGTCGTTCTGGGAAGGGAGAACCTTCCCGAGTAGCGACGGAGGGGCGACATTCCTTCCTGCGGGCTATACGTGCTAGAGCGCCGCAGGGCAGTTGCCTGTCCCCTTGCCTCGCGACCTATACCAACAACATTCCGCTCAGCAGCCCTACGGGAGAGGGCGAAACGGATGACTTGCTCACACTGTTGGCTGACGACAGTGCTTACATTTCCTCATCCCGAAAGCCGGAGCTAGCAACTGGGTGAATGCAGCGGCTACTGGATCGACTGTCGGAGTGGCTCGAAAAATGGAGCTACATCCGGAACGACGTGAACGCGCGAGACCTGTGGATCGAGTCTGTCGGTGAGTTTGTCTCGAGGCATGTTCAGTGCTGCGAACAATGGACCACACGTCCACCTGAGGGACCTGGCCCCGCTACACGCACGACCACCCGACGGGCGGCCGTACCCGCGTGAACTCGTATCCCGTGTTCCACCAAGCGAGGAAGGGTCCTCGGCCCCGGCAATCAAGACGAGGATCATTCACACTCATAAATAACCCACATCACACTTGGACATCATCGCACTACACTACCCACCACACCTGCAGGCCAGAAGGCCGCGGCCGCATTGTCATTTGTGCCTTCTTATTTACACAAATAATAAACAATGTACATAAACATATTTTTTGCAATGTCAACCCAACGAGTATGACTTTAAATCGTTTTTACTATGCAGATTCTATTTAAAAGATGTGAAAAAATTGAAACATATTTCCATGAAATGTCAACCTTAAGCGCTAGTGTTTAAGATGTTTTTACAAAGTGCATAAGTTGACAGTTGCACATCCTCTATATGAACGATTTTGAGATGCTCATAGTATATCTTGGTATTCTTAAAAATCTGTGGTTAAAGAAAAGTAATGACAGAATAGGACAGCATGACCTCTGGCTTGTTCCTACAGGTACAAAAGTACAAAAAAGCAAATTGTCTATTATATCTGTCAGCTGTCTACATTGAGAATGGGAATGTAATAGTTATATTCTCTTTATTGAACACTAAGGCACTCCCTTTTGCTAGTGACTTTTAAAAAAAAATATTTATTAAATATTCGATATTGGTTACTAGTTCAGTATTAAATTCATTTCAAAAGTATTTGTTCTGTGTATGAAAAATTTATCAAATATTTTAAATACATACAAAGTCCAAAGTGGTACAAAATAATCCTCAGCAAAGCGATATTATTGATGTTAATTTTGTTTCATATATAATACACAACTGAAATGCAACGAGAAGAAAAACAGTTAGAAGCTACGTTACATGCGATTCTTAATAGAGTAAACGATCTTAAAGCAGCTATCCAAGCATTAGTGACAAAATTGGAAACAGAATATGAGTCCATCCATTGGCCAAGTTTTCTTGACAACTACGCTATATTATCCGGCCATGTAGGTATTTTAAAATTTAATCATTATCTACTTCTATTCAACAATCATCATCATCGAAACATCAGACGTTGAGAGGGAGATGATGTTAGTGAAAATAGAAAGAGAGAGTTATGTTTTATATGTGACTAGGTGCAAGTGAACATTTTTTTCTCTCTTCCTCTCATGCCAGTGCATGAAATAAAGTTAAGTTGGTATCTAGTTTACCTTCAGTCATATAGTCTATTTTTTTGTAGTTTTCTGAGATCTAATTTATCAACTACTAAAAAAAATTACAAACTTAATTTTTTCCAGAAAATTCACAAAAAAAAAACAAGCAATGCGTCAGCATAGCTGACACTTTACAATGGTGTCATGTGAGCAAGAAGTACCTACCATACCCAGTCGTGGTCCAGTTGGTCTGCAATGCAGCATAATACTAACCCTTACATTCAATAATACCATTAATATTTTCAACAACAAACAATTGATTTATGTAATATGACAAATGTGCTGACTTTTCTAAAAAAAGAACAAGAAATTACCTAACAACATACCTTTTTGTCAGCTTTCACCTTAGTTAATGCTGCTTGGCTCTATTTAATGATGTATCCATGTCTACCCCAGTTGGTATACTATATATACACTGGTGTTGTGAAAAATTATGAAACTATACAATATGTAGTTTTATATTCTTAATATTCTTACAGTTGACTGGTTTGAGTAAAATACTTCAAGCAGAGCTAGCACCCTCTTTGCGATCAGTAGTTGTCTTACCATTACAATTGGGATGTGAAAGAGATGAAGAGTTGGCACGTTTGACGGAAGGAAGAGTCCCTGCATGTACTCATGACCTTGTTCCTGATCTGCTAAGAACTAAACCAGAACCACAAGCGGAGCAAAGACTGCAACAACTTAACCATAAAGCAAGCACACTCAGCTATGACACAGCCCAGGTAATGGATATTGTAAAATATCAGCTTACTTATACGTTTTTTAAATGAGACTGTTATAATTATTATTTTTTTACCCATGCACATAATCTAGATACGTAACATTATCTTATTTTGTGTAGGGCCAAGCTATTAAATTTATAGTCCTGTTGGCAATTGTTATTATATCAATAAATTGTACACTAAAACCTACCTCGGAAATTGCTCTCTCAATCTGGGGGTAAATACTGCACAAAAGTCTGTAAAATAAGAATAGATATTGTGTTCAAAGAGTAATTGTGTAATTTTCTGATATATGTTAAGTGTTGCATTTAAAATATATTATGTAAATAAGAATCATTTACCAACAGAAGCAAGTGGCCCAGTTTACCAAAGTTGTCAGTCATGTGTGGGAAATCATTTCAAAAAGCAGAGAAGATTGGGAGGGTGAGTCGATGAGATCTACAGGTAAATAATTGTTTATTATTTTTTATTTCATTCAATCACTTTTAATTAACCGTAGTTTTAAAATAATATTCTTAGAATACAATAATAAAACCCCAGAATCTGGTGATACAAGTATTAGGTCTTATACATAATTTGAGCTGGCACTCTTCAGATGACACAATTTTTCTATCTTGTTCAGCATCAGCATCTCGCTGCTTTGCTAATATGTTTTAATCTATTGCAAGGCAATTAATTATGTTGACTGAGTCAAATGCTGTTGCTGTACCTTAAATTCCATGCACCTTTCAATATTTCATTTTTTATTAAACTGGACTCTTAAACTGAGAGGGTCTACAGTTAGGTGTACATATAGTCCAAATTACTTCAGGTTACAGAAATAGTGGGGTACTAAAGATTTATTATTTTCAAAGGTATGCAACCAACACATAGTATTGCTGATACACATGCTCTGGTGACGGCCGTGGGAACAGGCAAAGGATTACGACCAGGAATGCCACCAATAGTTCCACCAGGAGTTGGTGCACCAGGCATGGGACCATCTCGTGGCCCAACACCACAAATGGGCCCTGCAACACCATCTATGCCTAAGGCACCATCAGCCATCAAAACCAATATTAAAGCAGCAAATCAAATTCACCCATACCAGCGATAAGTAAATAATAAATATGTTATAATAATGCTACCAGTCCTTTTAATTAATCTTTTAAATGCTTGTTTCTCTATATTGATAAGTAAATTTAAATATCATTTTAAATCTTCACTATCACACCTATTTAATGACATCTCAGTATTACAGTATATTTGCTATATCGACTAGGGTTACTATTTCTTTCATCTCTAACTTGAATTGGCTACATGTGGTGATCATACATAAAATTAGACAATAAATATATTTATGCTCCTTAAACTCTTACAAGGTACCCGTTCTAAAGTTAGGTCTTAACAGACTTATAGCTTACTGTCAGTTCAGCAAACGTACGGCAGTTTTATTTGGTAGTGGGACAACAATTAGTCGGACGCTCTTCAAAATGGCGGCTGACGTTCAGCACCATTGAATATCTTGAATTTAGGCAGTGATACAAGTACGAAATTAGGGCAAGTGTTTCGAGTGCAAATAAAGTAACTGTAGTAGAAGGTTCGTAGGTTACCGCGGGAGGGTAGTTTACCTTCGGACCTATCTTGGCATAGCTTCTCTGCATCCGTCAATCGACACTATTGCTGTTGACATGTCAAGCAACATCACGAGTGTTAAAATTAGTAACTGGAACTCGGAGGCGGATAATAAACCACTTCAATCAATTTAAGTCAAGCTTTATTGAATAACGTGGAACACCGAACTCTAACGGAATTTCACTCGATCCTATTAAATCTAGCTAATCGTTGGGCCCGCCACTCAAGAAAACGGCCGTTTTTTTAAATGGCTGGCCGTAATGAAATACTGCGATTTACACAATCAGTTTTTAACCTACATCATTAAACTCCTAAGTGTTAATGCAGCCAAATATATACATTGATTTGGCTGCATTATGAAATAAAATAAAGTATATAGTAGTTTGTTATTTATTTCAGTAATATTAAAATACATAGAAAGCACAGAGATATCCGCCCTGTCTAAAATTAGAGACTATTTCTAGCAAGAACTTAATACTTTATAAGTTACATCTTTAAAGTTTCCACAAGCAACATCACAATAAAATGTTAATAAGTCGTTGAAATAAAATGCATATATTCCCCACTTTGCTTCTTCACATTGTGCCTTACAATGTATTTAGTTTAAAGCTCTTAAACTTAGTTAATTGTGTTAACCTGAAACAAAAACATAACTTTTGTAAATAACAAATAAAGTAAATACAAAGAAAATGATGTAGCATACCTACTACAATATTAATTTTGACTGGACACAAGACAAAATTATTTAAAGCATTACAGTTTACCATAGTAAATATTACATGACTATTGTATTATGATTTGCTCATTATGCCAAATTATGTGTGGTGAACATTCCCAAATTATGTGTGGTGGAAATTCCAATAGGAACTAGGAGTTCTTTCTATTAAACTTGAATCAAAGGAGTATCTCACAGATAGGTGTGAATAGTTACAGGTTGTCAAAAAATATAACAGGCAACGTACGATGTCGTCAATCTTGAGTATAGCGCGCACGGTCTCTGTGGAGAGCGCGAGTGCAGATGCGGTCACGTGCAGCGGCTGCAGCACGTGCTCGGCGCGCATGTCTGTGACGCGCCCGCGCCGCACGTTTACGCCAGCTGCGCCGCCTGCGCCTGCCGCATGAGCCGCGCGTAGCTCTGTCACCGTCTCGATCGGATTCAGGCCTAACAGATAACCATTATTTGTATCGCGAAAAGAAACAGTCTTAATTAGGCAGGGGTGTACGAAGGGCGTGTAAACCATATATATATTTGAGGTATATAATTATAATACTATGTATATACACACATGTGTACAACTCCGCGAAATTTAATACCAGCTGAAGTGCATGTCTCTCCTTCCTGTTACACCCCTCTGCGCTCTTCTTGGCACGTTTAGACAGTTTTCACATTACCAGAGCGCCGATATAATTCACCAACGTCCGGTAATTATCTAACCGGAAATATGGGGGCAAAAATCAGCAGATTTTGTTGTAACATGAGCTATTTGAACAATGATCTCGCAACAGATCTCATCTGGCGTGTGTTCAACTCCCAACTGATATCAATAGTTACCGGCGTTCTCAGCGAGCGTAGACGGCACGACCTCCAGCGCGTCGGCATATGCCCGCAGACAGTAGTGGTCTGCGCCTGGCGCCGTGACAGCGGCGCGGGCGAGCGAAGCCGCCGCGGCCGCCTCGGGCGCTCCGCCCCCGGCTACCAGCGCAGGACGACGAGCCACGCATCTATTATTTATTAAGTGGTTTACTGTTCGATACACTATTTACAATTAAAGTCTTAGAAGTCGCCTGTTAGAACTCCGTCAAAACAAAATTCGTAACGAGTTGCAATGTACAGGCATGCTAATAATTATAAACAACTCTTCCCGCTTTACACAGGAATGACGGATTTTTACCATTCTATTACCACTCAGGAACATACATCTTAGTTATTTCTCGTTTCTCTTTATGACTGTAAACTAAGTTAAGCGGTCGATTCATTTGACAACTAAGCTGAGCTAATTAATTTACAGCAACTAGGAGAGATATTTTTCAAAAAATTGAGAATCACTAGAGAGGTGTCACCACTTAAATGAAACGGGCATAGTCAGCTGTTACATTCCATTCGGTATGAAGGAATTAGAGGACTCATATTTCTGTAGATATTTATTTGTTAAAGCGAGCTGTCGAAGCTATTTGGCGAATACCGATTTGACGTCCCCCTAATGTCACATGCTCTCTCTTCTGTTAAGAGATTGGGTCTTCTATGGAATTAAATAACTTATAACAATGTCACGCACCGTACGGCACAGAGCGAGTCGTGGAGCGAGCGCGCCGCTTCCGCGACGACAGCGCCGCTCGTACCGCGCACCAGCACCGACACCGTCCGCCCGCCAGTAGCACACCCCGTCATCTAAGGGAAACGACTCACATCACTTAATACACACACAAAATACTCTATTGCTTAAGGTCAAAATAAAAGTCCATGATTTTTAACTTTTGGATCTCAATTTAAAAAACAAATCTGTTTGCACAAAGGCAATTTTTTTTATTTACATTGACCACTTGTAGGTGTAACCTTATTGTGTGCATAATAATGAAATGTACATTAATTACAACATAATTTTCGCTTATATTTTGGTGCAATTACAATTGTATCACATCATTATTTTAACTAAGAGGAAAATTCTTAACTTTTAAATTTTAAATAAGCTTCATTGTTTGTTTTAATAGTTAATGTTTCTAAATAAAATAATTTACAAAAAGGTGTAAAATCACATAAGGGTAAATTTTACACCTTTTTGTAAATTATTTTATTTAGAAACATTAACTATTAAAACAAAGATGGAATGAAATTTGAGCTGCACTGAAATATAAAGTAGTCACATGATTGAGCAATGTAGGTCCCAGCACAAAAGTGTAGTGATAGAACACATACACAGCTAACCCCTCCACTATGCCCTGCAGATACATGCACCAACCTGTGCCGTTGGTGTCTTGCGTTTCGTGCGGTTTGTACTCTGCCAGTAGCCCACTGGAGGGGTTGATCAAAGAAATACAACGCATTGCACAACTGTTATGTGAACGTTTATAGGCGTCAGTAGTTATCAAAAGGCGCGGACTGCTCGTTTGTCCCCCTATAATATAAAAAAATACCCTATTGAAACACATACTTGTGTGTGGAACCAATAAGATGAAATTGTCATTAATGATTAATCTAATGGAATGAAATACCTTTATGTACTTTCCACATGGCTCGTTGATCTCCTCAACTAGATCAACATTGACCAAGTTCTCAGCTGTGAAGTGGTCAAGGGAGGCAATGGGGCGACACCCTAGAGTCTTGCAGACAAACTCAATGTCCTCACGTTCTATATCCTTGATGACCATTGTCTTTATCTTGTCCAGGAAGTGAATGGCCAGATCACTTAAAGCATCTCTGAAGATGAAGGAATAAAAATGTTAGTGAAATCTATACTAATATAGAGAAAAAACAATTGATTTTCCGTTTGTTTGCACAGAAAAGGCTCCATAACTACTGGAACATTTGAAAAATCTGTTAACCACTAGAATCCTACATTATCATAGATGAACATAGGCTATAGAATATTTCCTAAAATGAAAGCAGATCATTAACTAAAACATGAGAGTAGAACAATATAAAGTAATTCTTTATATTGGCACCAGTGGAAATTATTGACAACAAGCTGTCCCACGGCAGACATTGTTCTGTCATAAATTAAATTATTTGTCACGAGGCAGAAATTAAAATTTACAATATTTTTATTCTTGTAAAACAATTTTTACCATATTTTTAAGTAGTATGTGAAGCCGTGATGGACTGTTAGTCAAAAAGTAAAGAATGTATTTATATTATTTCTCACTTGATTGTACTTCTTGTTATGAGATATTTATTAAACCAACTTACAAATGTGACCATGGTTGCAATAGGAGTATAGAATATTATATAGAATACTATTTTCAGGCACTCTCTTTATACACATTTACACACCTCATCTATTTCCTATTAAAGAGTCCTGCGGATTAATTGTTTATAAATCTGTGTATTTAGAACTCTCAAACTATTTATTAACTTTTAGAATCATTTACTCCCATCTTAAAGGACGGCAGCGCGTGTGCGTAACCTCGGGTCATGCGGATGTCTATGGGCCGCGTTAGTTACCTGCCACCTGTTCACTTGCCCCTTGTCCAATTTAGAACTAACCTCAATATTGACTTCTGGACTAGTAAAACATTGCAGCCAGCTTTCTTTATTTGCTTTACAATATTCAAAATATATTGACGCTCTTCTTTGAGTACACGATCCATGGCAGCATAGTCTGACACAATCACATTATGGTCCATCTGTAAATCAAGTCTTGTTTATACACTTCACTAAATATTATCCTCTTGTCACTTAATCATTATGGTGAGAGCACTATCACAGCATTATTTGCATGGTTTATTTTATAAACAGCAGTTGTTTCTGACTAGCCTTACTGGGGAAGTACTCGTGTCAGCCACGAGCACTTCCCCAGTAGGGCTAGGCTATACAAACAGCATGAAGGAAAAGTTTTGTCTATCACAATTTGTAAATAAGCTGATTGTGAGTAATCAATTTGTTCCTTGAAGGGATCAGTACTGTTTTTTGTCAAGTCTTCATCCCATCTCGTCCAATTCTTCAAACTCTTGCTTATCCTCATACACAAAAAAACTTCCACAATAGAATAGGTACTTGCCACATTCATTAAATTACATACCTAGTAGGTTAACAGTATGATAGAAGCCATTGTAATTTGCAGTTTTCTTTTTAATTTTTGAACTTTATGGTGTGAACAAAGTTATGTCTCAATTAATTAAAGTTTAGTGTTAGTTAAAGTTATATGTAGTTCTTTTTTGCCTAATGCCAATAATACGGCATGCATTTTATTTTTCATGTAAAGATCATGCTAATTACACATACATCTGTTTTTGGTGGAGAAATGCAGAACTGAATGAGCCCAACTTTTGCTTTTTCAATACGATGAGGTCCATTGACATTGGAAGCACGACGCGGAATAACCAGTCCATTAATAAGCTGTGTGTCCTCAACAGTTCCTCCAATACGTTCAATAACTTTCACATCACGAAGGTCAACACGAGCACCAGATGCTCCGGGAATGGGCTCCATTACTGTAACATCATGCGCTTTATATTAACAATGTGTAATTAATTCAGTACACTGGAGGGTAGTAAGTAAGTTTAGAATAACTTGTAAAGTAATGTCTTAGGAGAACATTTCACCTACCAATTGTTAAAAATAATGTCTTCATACTGTATATACAAGCAGCAACTTCATTCCATTAGGGTTCTGTATTTTGGTATGAATGATATACAAACATACATACAAACTAACACATTTAAAATAGTAGGGGTATGATTAAAACACTTGCAATGGATCAATATACTACGTACTGCCAAGTAACCTACCCCACCTTCTCACTTCAACTTAACATGATATCAATCACTATCACTGCTAAAAGTAAAGCGTGGCCATATTGAAGAAGATCTTGCAATGGGAATACGGCTAATCATTCGCCCGTCACAAAACAAAACCGCCCCGTTTTTTTCAAATGACTAGCTGTAATAAAATACAGCATTTTAGACAATCCCATTGCGACATATCATATATACCACAATTTATATTGTTTAACAATTATTTTTAATAAAATTGTTCATATGGAAACTATAAAATTTAATTGTTTACCTGCACGAATGGCCTGCACAGCAATGGGAGCTAAGATTGTGGAGTGCTGTGACACCACTTTCGAGTTCAGTGAAGTTGCAGCAACTTTTAACAATGCATCTTCATTAGTCAAGTCCACTGGTGTAGACATCCCCTCTACAACCTGTAACACAATGCAAAATTATAAATACAAAGCGTATTTCTGAAGCACCAATTATTGTAGTACCTTAATGTTTAGTGCAGTTACACTTTACAAGAAACTGACCCCTAGAAGTCTATCATCTAAAATACCAAGGATACTCTAATGATAAGAAATTGTATCAGGTGCAAAGTAGCATGTGGTGGGTGACTGCCACCCATGGACATCCGCAAAACCTCAGGCTTAACAGGCATTTGGCAACATCCTCTTTTCACAAATGCCTAGTTGTGTTGGTTCGAAAATGTCATTTTCAAAACGCATCACTCAATCCATGAGAATTATTTTTTCTCATTTCTAAATCAAGTAAAAAGCTATTTATTCAAAATTAACAAAATCTTAAAAGTTTTAATCATGTCATCACCTGTAAAGCCATCTGTAAAGCTTTTTGGAAGCCGTCAGATATGACAGTTGGATGAATTCCTTTTTGAAGTAATTTCTCAGCAGCATCTAGCAGAGCACCTGCAATGACAACAACTGAAGTAGTGCCATCACCAGCCTCAATGTCCTGTGCTCTGGACAACTCCACTAGCTGTAAAGATGAATATGGCAAGTTAAAATATGGTAGATTCAAAAACTTCTCTTTTAATCTGGCATGTGGTATTTATCAAATATACCTAAAATGCTAAAAAATGCTTCATAAAATATTGGTTTATGAAGTATAATTTCATTTAATTAAATTTTTTCTACTAATAATAAATAATAGTGTGCTGTAAAATTTGGCTCAATAGGGATCTATTTGAATTTTATTATGTATATTGACCTGAAGTAGGTTTATTATCATAATGAAAATTATGTATACTATAAAATTACATAATATATACATTACCATTTTGGCTGCTGGATGAATAACACTCATTTGTTTAAGAATGGTAGCCCCGTCATTAGTAATTGTTACTTCACCATTTGAAGCTTGAATCTGAAAATAAGATTTTTCATCATAAAAACAAAAACTCAAACAACTTTGAAAATATTCATATTCATTTCACTAGTTTTCTCGCATTTATACATTACAGGAGAATAAACTAGCTGCCAGAGCCTCTTGATTACTACCTACGCCCATAAACATCTTCATAACTACTAGCCAATGTGTTGCCCACCTTTCAACCTCCTCTCCAATGGGTCACTGTCATGTTCTATTATAAAACAAAGAAAATATCCAGACTTTTTATAATAACCCACTAAGTTAAATAAAGGCTAGTGAATGTAGATACATAGTGAGTTATAAATATAGTAGCACTAGTAATAAGGTGATTAAAATTATCTCCTTATTAGTTGTGATTTTATAAATGTTTCCAATACATTAAAATGTTTATATGCTTCAACATAATATAAACACATACACTTCATGCCAGTTCCCTAAGGGGAAAGAAAGAACCGAACATATAAACATTAAAGCAAAATTATGATAAGAATATTAGTTGTCACCATTTTATCCATCCCTCGTGGTCCCAAGCTAGTGCGGATGGCATCAGAAACAGCTGCAATAAAACACATATCTTATGTTATTAGAATTAGATTTCTAGTATGAATTTATTAATACTTGATAAAAAAATAAAAATAAAAAATAAGATATAATAGCCTTAAGGTCTAGTGTTGGCCGGGAACAGAGATATTCCATAAAAAGTGTCATTATGACCTTTCAACTTCTAGTAAATATTTGTAATCTGAAAGTTGGTGGTGTCTATACCCCGAGCCACAGAAAGCACGTTAAGCCCTTGTTTTTTTTTCTGTTGTATCTGATTACAGTCACATTGGAATAGAAGAATGAGTGAATAGTGTGTGTTTCTGTTAGCTCAAACACTTGTATTGTGTAAGATGTCCTATGCAAATGGCTTCTCTCACTAGAGATGCAGTCTAAATTCGGGTAAGAGAACATTTTTTCATTTTACATGCTAATATTATATTTGAAGGAATTATTATTAAGCAATTAAAAGTTTAGAAAAAAAGTATTTTATAATACAAGTATTAAGAGCAGGACTTGCTTTTTTTATATTATCTTGGTCATTTCCTTAATTTAAAAAATAATGAGTTCATTTTTTAATTTTATATGAGACATCATGATCATCAGTTTCAATGTCTACACCAGTATGTTTTAGTTCATTTATAGCATAGTATAACATTACATGCCCTAAAACACACTTAGTAGTTCATTACGCAGTTAATATGGAATAATATTTTGACTAAAATATGGTAAGGACTCATAATACGCTTCAATAGAAAACACAGTTACTCGATTACTAGTCTCAACTGTGCTGTGGGCGATGATATGAAACACACCAATGTTACTCATTGGTGTATCATAGCATAAGGTCGATAAATATTTTTTTGCTAATAAATGTATTACCATTCTTTACTTTTAACGTCAAAAACAAAGTCTAAAAACGCAGTTTTCCAGAACATCTTATAATTTTATTATAAAAACACAAAAAGAAAACAGGTGACTCGGATCATCCCAATGGACCGAGCCAAATTAAAGGGCTAACGTCTTAAATGTTTTAAATGGAAACCACACGAGGCTGAATTAATTAAAACTAATTTAAAAAAGTGCTTCAAATGCACGGCAATGTTTATAAAAATATTACAAAAAAAATTACCTTTAGCGGCATTTATATTACTTAGTCGAATATCCGTCGGCTTACTTTTATCTTTATAAACTGACGAATTAACTTTAGCCGAATCACCACCAGCTTTAGGAGCCATTATTGAGTTTGAAATCAAATGGTTTTAATAATTTTACTTGAGGATGATTGTGGATTAAAATCACAAAATATTTGAAAACAAAGTATCAAAGAAAATTAATTTCAAACTTTCGAGTTTTGACATTTAGTCATCTGACAACTGTCATTTGCCAAAGTTCAGTTTTTCTAGAAACCAACGTTGACAAAGAACTCATGTAGTATCAGAAAAGTAGTTACCCTCGAATTTACCCAAAAAAATTGACGCAGTGTTGGATAAAGCTAAATTTAAAGTAAATAGCGATATTTTTTTATGTGATAGGGGGCAAACGAGAAGGTGGGAGTGAATACCACAGCACACAGACATTTGCAAGACCAGTCCTCTTGCAGACGCGTTTCCGGCCTTTAAGGAATAGGTCTGCATTTTACTAAAGTCTTAAGTCGTATTGCATCGGAAATTCCGAGGGCAGCAGCTGGTTCCAAAGTACAGTTGTACGTGATAAAAAGTGGCGTTTACACACCATTATTGTGGACTTACGGACAGCAAGGTGATGGACTTGGAACTTAAAAGTTCTGTCGCGATGTCCGAAGATGGAATTCTGCTGCCGACAATAAGCAGAACAATTCTTCGGAACACTCGCCACTCGCCGTAGAAAACGTTAGACGCACGCAGTGAATTGACATCTCTTTGTAGGAACAAAGGATCGAGCTGTCCGGAAGTAACTTGGTCGTCAACGATTCGAGTCGCTCTACGTTGTATACGGTCCTGACCAAGGTTGAAATCTAACCAAGAATAAAATGAAAAGTTCCATTCCCTGAAGCACCACATCAACGACAGACTCCGCATTGGAGGCAGGGTTGTGCCAGGAACGACTGAACCTCATCTCAATTATTGACGGAAACCTGGTAGCTATCCGGATGGGAGGTCAACAGAAGGTCTAACAGGGAAGGAATATGGTCTGTCACGTCTGAGATTCGCGTGGGCGATGATACCACTTGTATCTAACCATATACCAAAAAAAGTCATGAAAAGATCTTCCCGCATTAAGATTAATTTAATACGTGAAGAAAGCCAATTGGCTTGATGGGCATTAAAATCACCTAGTACCACGTTCTCTTCAGTTGGAATCTGTTTCAGCACAGAATGTCACTTCTATGTATTCATGGAGTCGGTCTATTTCGCTATTTCCGTTATGGGATCTGTCATCGTTATCTACACGCAGGCAAAGGATGGGTAGATCCTTGTCATCAAGGTTGAAGAGGCGATGATAGCAGCTTCTCCGATAAAACTCATACTCCTGCCCGTGATGTAAATAATTGTTCTATAGAATTGGAGAAGATAATGCATTCCTGGAAAGTAAGGAAAAAGCCGGCTTTGCTGTCACAAGGTGATGATTGAATGAGATTGGAGTGCAAGCTCCTGATGTTGCAAAAATCAACAACTGGAGAAGCAGGAAAAGCCTTCGTCTTTTGCTTTCGTTTGCCCCCAGTAAATCGCTCGGAGAGCACAGATCATACATTGCTGGTAGCCTCCTAGGGTAACCCATTTAAATTTACTGCCACGAGATGGGGTCAAACCGATCGAAACGTGACCTTGACGGAGTGAACGTCACTTCACGTCAGAATCATGTGATATGCTATAATTAGTTAATAAAAAAAGTAGATCTCTGTTAACTAACAAGGATACTCGCCATTCTAGGCCCCATTCCAAAATGGTTTTTTTTTATTATGATGAAAAATTGTCCCCAAAAGTAAAATGTTTACTGCCTACTGTCCATTCCCCATTTCTATACTCGTGGCGGAGTTAATTCATTCATAAATTAAATTAACAAAACAGTTCAATATTTTATATTTTTTTAGGACTATGTAAGTATTGGTCCTTTGTAATCATAAAAACTCAAAACGAAAAAAAATGACATAGTAGAATATCTATTTGATCGATCGAAATATTACTATCTTTGCAATTACCACGCTTCCTTTCAATGTAATTCATTCATCACTCGTTCAACTTTAACCCTTTCCTGAGAAGAACCGGTGAAACAAACTTAACGACGTCAATAAATAAATGAAATATATATAAATTCAAAATTATAAATTGTGTACAATAAACAATTCATCAACTTAAAACAAAAATTATTACACAGTAACAGCCCGCAAAAAGCGTTTTATTCTCACTTTATAAAATCGTTTTCTGGGAATCTTATTGTAGAGGAAACATTGCCCCCGGAAAGGATTATTTTTCTAGCTAAATATAGATATAGCAACGTAAATAATTTCATTGGAACTTTCAAGTATATATCTGTTCCTGATATTTCTATATTGAATATCACTCATTTTATTGTGTATTTGGTATAGCGCTTCACTTATATCATAGCATATAGTCATATAGTCGGCATCATTCTCTATCTATATTATCCTTATATCATTTAGCATTAAATGATCTAACAAATTATCTCTATGAATTATATTCCTAAGCTTTACCTCTATGGATAGGGCGAAAAAATTGAGAACTAAAGATGTATACTTTATAAAACAATTAAAGAAGAGTAAACTGCTAAAGTCGAGGCGGCATGGTCATATGATTTTAGGCTGTCCGTAAGGACGCATCTAAACGTAGTTACATTCTCTTTACATCTCACAATAAACTTCTCGATGGATAGGAGACTTCATTAAACTGTCAAGTCTCAGGGAGAGGAAAAAAAGATGGCGAACTAAATACGTATACTTTATAAAACAACTAAAGAAAAATAAACTACTAAAGGCGAGGCGATATGGTTATTTGATCTTGGTCTGTTCGTGAGAACGAATTTTACAACACAAAAATCACTGAATTATCAAGTCCCAACTCGTAGTGACGATTGTACCCATAGATAATACTTATATACTGGTAATTGTACCAGTATATAAGTATTATCTATGGACGATTGGGTACTGATAACTTCATAGTTAATTTAAATTTTTATATTTATGTTCTGTATTCGGATTAAAATTAAATAAAAAAGGAAATGACCAGTTTAATTGATTAGATTTATTTAATAAAAAATGTTTAAAATAGAAGTTAAGAGAGATGGTATCTACAATGTATGACATACAATTACTGCACAAAACATATGTTTTGTGTCGTGATATTATTTGGGTTCTCTAAACGTATCAATTCGTAATCATTTACACTTTTTACATAATTTCTTGTAATTTAAAAGTAATAAAAATGGAGGAACCTACATTAATTCCATCCGACAATATAATGGAGCAGGTAAAACAAATTCACTGTTATTATTTGATCTCAATTGAACGATAATATTTTGTAACAAAATTATAACATTTGTTTTACAGTCTTTTGAAGAAGACATTGATGACATTACAAAATCTACATCAAGCAATGATGGCAAGCCAGAAAATGCCTCTTCATGTCAAATTGTGGCTTCAAGCAATGAATCAAATCTGAATACAGACTTAACATGTACTCCAGTGAAAAGAATATTAAATGATAATGTGCCAACAACACCTCACGTTGTACCAAACCAACACCTCACAGGGGAAGTCACCCTTACTCCTACACATAGGTCTTTTACTCCACAATCTGCTAACCCACACAGTTCTATGACTGCTATTACACCAATCGCCAGTGCTGTCAATCAAGCTAAGAGTAGTATAAAATTACAGTAAGTTCAACAGATTTAAATTAATACATTATAAGAATGTGAATCATAGTTTTAACATTAAATGATTATTTAATTTTCAAACTATGATTTTGGCAACTCCTAATGTGTTTATAAAGCTAATTGTGAAAGCATAGTGCACAAACTAAATGAACAAATTATATGTTGCTGTGGCAAGAAAATGTTACAATCATTAATCTACAAAAAATATAGCCTATATAGTTTAGAAATTTTATTAACATTGGTCCAGTAATTTAGGGTATTGTGACACTTGAGTTTTTACATGTTAGGAAGATCTGTTATAACAATATCTATTGTAGAAGTGTTTTTATCTATATTCTTACTTTATTTTTTAAACTAATGAGAAATGTTTTAAGACAATAAGTTTTTAAAAATGTTTTAAGATAATATAAAATTATTTCCAGAAATTGTGTATCCACTGTCAGCCTGGGTTGTGAGCTAAAGTTATTGGATATATATTGCCGAACAAGGTTTTCTGAATATAACCCTGCAAGGTTCCATGGTGTTGTAATGAAAATATTAGAGCCTCGAACAACGGCTTTAGTTTTTCGGTATGATATATTTGGTACTAGTATATATACAATATGTAAGAAGTACCCTGTTGTCCCTCTTAGGTATGTATACATTTACAACCTTATGTATAAGGCCTTTTTTTGCTGCCTTTGTTAATTTTTTACCTGAGTACACTTGAAATTGGAATAAGCTAAGAGTGTTTTACTTATTGCAGATAGTTGCAAAGATTACTTTTGAATACAAATAACACTTTTAAACTTTGGATTATCATTCTAATGTAATAAAGTGGAAATGTATTTTTTTTTTTTATTGAAATTCTGCTG
>JAFELO010001376.1:109502-133160 GCA_017140195.1 Eumaeus atala
TACTAAGCATGTTTCTAAGATAATGAACAGCCACCATACATTTTTTGTTCACAAGCGAGGATTATAACTATGCTTGGAGAAAAATAAATAAATTAAAATATTAATATACAAATTTGTAAGTTCATGAGGCCTAAAATATGTGATTAAATTAAAGAATACAAGCCTTTAAAAGTAAGATACAAAAAAAAATCAAATTAAACAAGTTTTGTTGAAATGGCAGCCAAGTGAAATCGTGAAGAAATAAAAATTAAATAAAAACACAGAATTGTGTACCATTTTCACACCATGGGCAAGCCCTGACATAAAAATATTATTTTCTTACAGTCTAATAACTGGTTAACCTACAACTAGCAGTTTATCCATTATTTAAGACAGACCCTGTATGTATACAAAAACTGAAAGTCGAGGTTTGATACAATCAAGTGTTGGTAAGCTATCTATTAAAATCAAACAAAAGAAAAATGTTCAATATCTTCGCGTAGTTCATTGCGCGTACTACTAACATTTCTAAGAAATAAGCATGTGGTGTCCATTTGAAAAGTATTGTGTTATTGTGTAACTTAAAGCGCGGGTGAACTGGCGGAACTGCATGCAACGGTTGACACGACTCTTTTAATAAACCACCTAGAACTACAACTGTGCTACACTGCGCTGAACAATTGTCTGGCATCCCTGGGTGAATACACGTAGATATTGATTAATAATTGTAATTATTGCATCGCACTAACCATACCGCATTAGAATCATGAAGTGAGGTGATCAATTGCTGCAGTACACATCTAGCCTGACCGCATGCACCTTTATAGCGGCGGCTTCTTTGACTATGAGTGCGGTGCATTTTTCTGCAATAGTTTTTGAATTTCAATGAGTTCCACACTTGATTTCTTACAATAAGGTCCTCCATTTTTTTTTTGTTTCGTTTTGTGGGAAGATGACGATGGCATTGAAGAGCAAGTCTTGGGAATGTTTGAAGAAGACCTTACACCCTTACCTTTTAAAGTAATAAGAGACTAAAAATGCCCAAAATGTATTATTTTGTTAATAATTTGTGTAACTCATTGTATATTGATTTGTGAGAAAAATCACACAGAACTACAGAATGGACTAAGGATTGCCCTGTTGTGGGCTGTGGGCAACTTTGGCAAACTTAAAATTTGAAATGCCTTGTCATAGAAAAATTGATTTACATTCACAAGCCTTCCTTACAAATTGTAAATAAGGATAAATTGTTGTGCAATAAATTTATTTCTCAACATAATCTCAAAATAAGTCTAAACAGTTATTTCATATTTTCACCATTTCAACAACAATAGCACAGTCATATTTTTTTAAATGATGATTCCAAATATCCTTCCACAGCAAACAGGCTGTTCCAGTAATTCGAAACCAAATGTTGGTTCGACTGAAAGCCATTGGCTAACCCTGGCTTATAATGATGTGTGTTGTCTTAGTGGAACGGAACAACGAGGCATACACAGTTTACACCGTCGCTTCTTTTCGATAGGTTCCTGAAATATTTTTGTATGTTCTGTATAGTATGAGCCCCTGGTAGAGGCCTCTTTCCCCAAGTCGTCGATCAATATGTCCCCTTCGGAACACCAGAACGCAGACGCCATGTCTGTACCCGTTGAACCGACAGTCTCTTGAACGTTTTTCGTTTCCGGATCGCAATGGTAAATTCACGTCTCATCCACGATGATAAATAGACCCAAAAAAGTTTCTGGGTCAGCTTGGACCTTTCCAAGATTGACCAATGACATCTTCTTTTTGTTGTCTACATCAAGTTGACACCCAAAGAGCGGAACCTTTGTCCCCGTGCAATTCTTCGTTTAAAATTAGTTAAATGCTGCCATACGAGATCCCTGTGATTGCATTTAAATATATCAGATATTTAAATGTCACTCTTCTATTAGTTAAAACTAAATCATCCATTTTTATGAAGGTGTCCCCAGTACGGACCTGGGACGGACGGCCAGGGCAGAGATTCGTAAGATAAATGATGAAAAGTGAATAAATTTTACAGATCTGGAAAAATTGTCTGCACAGGAGCTAGAAATGAGCATGATGCATACATCGCAGCTAGAAAGTTTGCCAGGATTATACAAAAACTAGGTTTTCCAGTAAGTATTTCTACAATTGCGTTATTCTTTGTTCAAATCCTAGTAGTAGCAGTTTTTGAAGTTTGTGCCCCTTTTTTATTTTGAGCAACGATTTAGGGCGCATGTATGAAAAAGAATGTGATAAGATAATATTAACTGGAAACGGTCAAGAGAGTAACAAGCTGGTGTTATGGGGCTATACCGCGCTTACGACTCTTGCGCACCTTACTTCCGATTCGTGTTCGCTCAGGTGAGAAAACTCCAGGCGCGTCTCGAAGCTGACATACACATTTTTTTACTGTTCAACTATAAGTAACATACACCAACATTGACACTTAGAAAATGCAAACCGGTTCTAGTCCCCGACACGTTCTGTTGGACGAATACGACAATATCACGACTAATGTAAAAAATTTCAGCAATCTTGCTCTCAGACACATGCGGACGTCCTCAGGGACATATGCGCAACCCACGCTACAGATATTCGACTACGAACGGCACCTTCAGGTTAGGGACTAATTCCAATACGATTCGCAATTTGTCTAGCTCAACCGTTACCTCTTTTCTACCCTTCGAAACGTTGTCTCGTTACCCGGCTGGTCCTCATAGCAATCCGATGAAGCTGTATTATTTTCACAGCGTAAGTTCAAGTCCGAAAAAAGATTACTGTGTGTAAGTGTCAATGCTGCTGTATGTTTATACACAGATCCAATGTTTCTTACATACTGAGGAGTATAGCGAGGAGAATATGAGCACACATGCTCAATTCTGTACATGGTTATTTATGAAACCATGAGTACGCGTCATCTGGAATTTAGGTTGTAGCCGTCTACTAGAATTGCCATGCGATGGTAAATTTCTCTTGCAATAGTGGCGCCATCCGACGGTAAAACTTAATATTTCTCGGACCATAATGTGATTAGTAGGTAGAAGACGCGAAGAAAGTGAATAACGCTGATTGTAGTAGGGGTGAAGAACCACCCCACCATGGTTCAAGCCTTGTCGTGGCGGTGGAGCTTAGTAGCCTGAGGTGAAGCCAATGGAACCGAAGGCGATCTTTGCACCCCTCTTATAAGAAGAGGGGGCTTAAAGATCAGGAGGAGGAATCGCTCTCGGTACCCCTCTTTTAAGAAGAGGGGACCTAAGAGCAACTGGAGGTGGTTGCGCAAGGGGCGAGGATGGGAACCTCACCCCATTCCACTGTCCCGAAGTCGGTGGGGTTGTCCTGTAGTGCTGGGCAACCCCATCTGTGGAGGTGGAGTTGGTCCCTTAGGAGGCTGACTAGCCATCGAGATGCCCTGATGTTTTTTGTCCCGGAGCACCTCACCAAGGGCGACACTGATGGCACTCGTGGTGGTTTTTGTGGGTATTCGGCACTATCATGTGCTGCGAGTCCCACACACCACTGACCCCACCCAGGGCCGGTGAAGGGGCGTAAATGAGTTTCACCGCCTCAAAAAAAGGGGGTGACGAACCACCCGTACAGATTGTAATCGAAATATGACGAAGCTCTTAAATATCTTGAGCTATCCTCTTGAACTGATGACGTTACCCGATTTCTGACTTCAGCGCCCTTATTCGTCGAACCGACGACACGTCACCAACACGTAATACCGGCGTTTTTCGCGAGGCCAAAATACAGAATTTTACAAACATTTGCACTTACTCAGTTAGTCCAGAATCATCGTCGAGATGATTCCAAAAACACTCCGCTCTATTTCTAAGTCCTGTGAGCCTTTACACTATTCGACGATCAGCTGGCTCAGTTGGTAACGTGGCGGTTTATCCGCGTGTTGTGTCAGAGTTCATGGATGTTTATGTATGTAATATTTATATTTTTATAATAATAATCTTAAATATATAAAAATTCTTAAATTTATAAAAGACTATTAAATATATTGTCCGTCGTCTGGTACCTGTAGCACAAGTCCTCGCGGTATTTAACACACGACTAGGCTAAAGTGGTGTGATAAGTCCACAGATTGCATTAATGTTATTATTTATAAATGGCTACAGAAAGCTTCAAATTTATCTGCTTCTATATTGGTTATGATTCGTCCCATGTTATTTTTCCACGTCAGATAGGGGGTTTGTTTTACATTTAGTTTCAATTTACATTCAGCCAGTTTTTGTCACATTTTTAATATTTATTTATTGGTAATTTCAGGCAAAATTTTTAAACTTCAAAATACAAAACTTCATTGCCACAGCCGACTTAAGGTTTCCCATCCGACTGGAGGCGCTGCAGCAGGCGCACGGGCAGTTCACATCGTACGAGCCGGAGCTGTTCCCGGGACTGGTGTACAGGATGGTGCGGCCCAGAGTTGTTCTTCTCATATTCGTCAACGGAAAAATGGTCATCACAGGTAACAATATTCCTATTATATCCATCTCTTAAGAGATTATGTCGTTAATGTGAACTGTGTAAGAGCTATCGGGTTATTGTTACTCCTGCTCGCTGATCGCCGGCGTGAAGTAATGGCTACTGTTGGCTCTCATGTGGTTTGCGAGTCTCAATGGACGGAATGTGATTGAACGGTAGGACCGTTTCAAATCGCGCTTAAGCTTAAACTAGGTGGTCCTATATTTAAACTTGACCTTCAGTATCTTTAAAAAATAGAACCACCAAATGAACATAAGCCATAACTTCAGAATTACTGCGTGGAATATGAGATTTATTTTATTTATGCATTTGTTATGACATGGCCAAGGTTCGTATGTAGGGATATTTGTCGTAAATGATTAAAATGAGTTAGAAAATCTCAATGCTGCAGAGAATGCTAGCGGGTTTGATTCTTCGGCAAAATAACATTACAAGTTACCAAGACGGCAAACTCTTATGACAGGACATCTGGCGGAACAGCTAGTCTCTTAATAAAACTTTGTTGTCTGACTCTAGTAAAGCCTAGAAACTTAATTTCGGTGGTTAAACATTTTACCGGTAATTACGAGGCGATCGATTTCTGTTTGTAACTATGTGGTGTCCAACAGATCAACTGTCTGATCTGCGGTATTGCCATGCTGCATTGGAGCTGAATTGGGCCGAGACAACCGTGGAACCCTCGCTCACATTATATACGCCACAGAGTTACAGTTGAGTTGTGCTTCATACGGTTTGTGAGTATCCAGTAACCCATTGGACAGGAGGGTTTGCGGGAATTGATCAAGGCGTCACTAATTACGGGGATATCTGCTCCCTTATGCTGGACAAAAAATGTAGGACTCAGGTGTATAGTCAAAACTCAGTCCCACGGACCACATGTTAACTTGTATATGCGACATTTCGCCATACAAATTATCATAGGTATTATAATTATAAACATTGTTCTAAATCTCACGTTTGATATATATTTCCCAGGAGGCAAGACCCGGCAAGAGATTTATGAAGCTGTGGATATCATACACCCGATACTCAGAAGTTTTCGTAAGACGTAAATTTATTATTTTATTAGTTTTAAGTTAGCTTAAAATGAAATGACAATGTGACATTAAATAATTATTTAAAATGTAATTAAACGTTTTATTTTAGTATTGCATTTTCAATTACCTGACCCTTTTAAACCCAACAAGAAGTATTGAGGCATAATTCTGAAAACTACTTAAATTTATCACAATACTACATTCATTATTTAGGGAAGTTTTGTTCAGTTAACACAATATTTTTTTATTGCTAAAAGTAACCGTTAATGGCTGCCCTGTGGTTTTATCGGAGTAGAGAATCCGTCAGTGTGGGCACTGGGTCGGCGCTTGCTGTCCTCGCGTCATAGATCCATCAAACTCATCTTCTGGTGCAAAAACAGTTTGCTTTTTAAAATTGTATAAGAGACAAAGTCTGAATTGTTATGGAAAAGTGTTGCCCTCCGTCCGCCTACCTTTCCAATGGGCCAGCACTCACGAACCGCACGTAACGCAATAGCGAACCTGTGATACCATGTGAGCGTGAGATGAGGTACCTTCCCCGGTCGTGCCGGCCCAATTCAGTTACAATGCTACATGGTACTATAGAGGTAGTAGTCGTTGTAACAGTACAATAATGTGGTTTTGGTTCATAATTTGAAACGGAAAAAGCAGAGATTGGTAGGATCATCCCAGATCACCATAACTAAAAAGGCAAGAGATTGGTAGGTGGGCTCTGCCTCTTCCGTTAACACAATTCAATAGCTTGTTTTGTGTTCAATTTACTAATAACTGTATAGAGTGGAAAAACAATATTAGTGTCTATCATCGAGCAATGAAAACGAATGTACAAAATTAGGAAGTACACAAAAGAAATCGACGGGTCGTGGAGCACGGAGTGCCAGATAGGCACGTGGAATGTAAGAGGTGGGTTGGAAGATAAGATGATGTAATGAATGAGAGATGTTTGGATGTTTTGCGTGTAACAGAGACTAAGCGTAAGGATAGTGAGGCCGTTGATCTCCCCGATGACGTAATGGCCCTGTGGTCTGGAGTTCCCCAGAGCGATCACGCTAGCGCCAGAGTGGGTATGTTTCTTTCCTCACGCTTAGTCTTTGGTGTGAAAGGTTATGGTATGGTTGACTCAAGGCTTATCTGGGTCCGTATCAAGCTGGGAATCACGAGACTTTTTTGGTCGTATTATATGCACAGGTGAGCTCGTCGACAGCCAGTGACCTGGAAAAGTTTTAGAACGCTGTAAGGGATGTTCTGGATATGGTAGATGCTAATGAGATAGTTATTATGTGTGGAGATCTGAAGAATGGATGGGTTGAGACGAAGAGGCCAGGATACGAGGCCGTGTTAGGTCCGTACGGCGATAGTAGAGTGAATGATGCTAGTGAGCTCATTGTAGACTTATGCGTGGAGGGAAATCTCCTCGTGACTAACACAATATTCCCAAGTAAGGTACATTTGTATACATGGAGAAGGAATGATCAAAAGAGTGTGATAGATTAGATTTTGATTGATGGTAGGCTCCGCAAATTCCTGATGGATACGCACGCCTTTAGAGGTCCCGACCTTGGAACGGACCACTATTTGGTAGTAAGCCGATATAGGGGTCTGTTCAAGGGGTGGCGCCATTGGAAATAGCGCGTCCCATTCGGAGAGCTTAAGAGAATAAAGAGTGAAAAGTTGCAAGATCTGAATGTTAGAAGTCTGTATGCGAATGAGGTTCGGGAAAGGTTAGCTAAAGTTAACCTTCCCGACCTAGACGTGGATGAATGTTGGCAAGTTCTGAAAGAGAGTATGGTGGTTGTAGCGAAAGAGGTATGTGGAAGTGCAAAACTGCTCAAGTCACTGAATGGAGATGCATGGTGACATGACGAAGTGAAAGCAGCGATTGAAAGAAAGAAGAAAGCATGGCTGGACTATGTAAATAAACTAGTGGCCCTTATAATGTTTTGAGTAGTTAGTATATAATAAAGATTAAGCTGCGACGAGAACATGGATTCACAGACGAAAAATACACAACAAGCTATCTTACGAGGTAGGTAACCAGTAGTCCTGATATTCTGTGGCCCCAGGGTCTATGACGTCACGGTGTATGTACAGGTACTCTAAAATAATGTAAAATGACATGGTCTATTGTGTGAAATATATGAACATTTTACACGACTGATGAATGAAGAAAGGTGAGAGTTAATTGAAATTTAAATAAGTGACTACTTAAAATATGTAAAAAAAAATATTTACTATCCACCTACGTGTTGCAATCTAAAATAAACAACTTGAATAATACCTGCCTCAGAAATGATGTTAAAGCGCTGTGCGTTTGAAAAGATATAACCAGACTAAATATATAACTGTTGCTCGAGCAAGTAATTTTTATATTTAATAAAGCCGTTTATTGATTTTAATGTCCATAAGGGCGGCGGTAGGTCATTCCAACATTTAGTGTCGGCATATCTGAAACTACCCCGAAAAGCTGCAGTATGGTGTAATTAAGTAAAGAAAAGTGTGGCGAGGTGAAGGTGCATGCGACGTTCCACCTTGAGCAGCCGTGCGTTGTTAATGAAGGGAGTAAGATGCGCGTGGGGTGGATGTTGAAACAATAACGTGCACACGCAATTTGTACTCGTTGCACAAAATTTTTTGATTGCGCTGGTAAGCGGGGCCCTATAACTCGGATCGGTGCTTATAAAACTTCTTATTTTATATAGTATTTTGAGTGGATAAAAGCAGCCACTAACAGTTTTATTACGTGTTTTTCAGACCGCAAACCTTCATCCATTAACAACCCAAGATTAAGAATCTCGGTGTCTCTCTCACTCTATAGAGTTACCCTTTATATGTATTGCAGACATGATGTTATGTACTTTGTTGGTAACTTGAGACTTAGTGCATGTGGGCATGTACTTCGTCTTCCCAGGATTCAGTACTCTAGTACTGAATCCTCAGCAATATACGGTGAGAAGATGAGTGGCCCTAATACTGAACCCTGAGAGATACCTCGAGTTACCAGACTAGCATTGGAACGTGTCAGTGTGTAGAACATTTTTGGCACTAACAGTGGTAGATTCAACGTATCGAAGTACGCGAATAGTCCAGCAATAACATAATAGTAGCTTCTCCCTTACCCTGGGCACATAGGACACTGTTAACAACATCGACCAAAGCTGTAGTTGTGCAATGGTGCTTACGAAAGCCCGACTGCAACTCAGGCATAATGTTGTGCTTTTCCATGAATGCAGTCAACTGCGTATGACATCCAAGCCTATAACGGTCGTCCGCAGTGATCGGAACGTTTTTGAGACGTCTATGTCGCTTATAGTGTCAAAGGAGAATGCATGCGAACCAAAGTAATGGGTATTAAAATATCCACGAGTGGTGTTCGAGTTTATATAAGTTTCGAAGTATACCTTTCTCTCTAACAATCGCATTCGTTTTAAGTGCCCGTCTGTGTGCAGCGTCCTTTCGTCTCATCATCATCTTAACACTGGGAGTGGATATTGCCATCCTTTAGTGTATAACGTCTTCATAGGCGTTAGTTCATCGAACGCACATCGAATGCCCGCACTGAAGTCTCGAACAATATCATTGGTATCGCTGATGAATAATATGTCGCCCCAGTTGATGGTATTTAATGTGTTCAGAAGACCATTAGATTCTATATCTTTGATGGATCTGTAATATATTTTTCTACTTTTTTACTTTTGGCTACGGATATTGACCTCGAACGCTAACAGTGCGTGACTGCTGAGATCCGGTATGTGTTCTACGTGTGCTGTTCTGGTGCAGACCAGGTCCTGGAGGGTCTCCGAATCGGACTTGAAATGTATGGGTTTATCAGTGCACTGTCGCAAGTTATGTACACGAATAAGTTCTTGCAATAAAAGAAAATCGGAATAATTAACATTAAAAAAATTATATTGAAATCACCAATCAGGTAGATGTGATCATAACATAACAGGGAGCCAATTGAATCCGTCAGTGCGTCAAGGAAAGTCCGGGCAGGCAACCACGGTAGCCAGGTGGTAAATAAGTTGTCCGTCGGTTTTGTAAGAGAGCCACATCTATTCAACACAGGGTATGACACGTTGTGCGTGAGTTTGGGTGTGTATGCCCTTTCTAATATAGAAAGCTAAAACCCCCCCACCCCGGGCACGAACAGTCTAGGGATATGTACTAAGCGTTAACCGGGGACTCGAGGCGCGCGATCCTCCTCGTCTGGCCTTAGCCAAGTTTCGTTCAGGGCCATCACGTCCGGGCTATGGCTGTCTATAGCTGCTAAAAACTCATCGTGCCTGGTTCCCAGTGCGCCAGGACTTAAGAAACCTATTTTAATTTTTCTATCATGAAGCATTTTTTGTTTTTAATATTTCGAATATAAATAAACACAGTATATTGTAGTAAGGAGGAACACGGACTAAGAATTCAATAAATGTAAAAATTGAAATAATTAATGTTACACAACAAAAAAATAAAAATATTATTGTAAGCACTTTTGTAATTGATTGTCGTATTGTGTGGGTAATGTGTGAGTGTAACAGAGGAAAAAGAAATATTAATTTGACATAAAGGAGCCGATGTTACAGCATTGTACACTACTCCATTCGGGTAATAAAACGATTTCATTTTAATATGTTTATCAAAGGCCAAAACATTCTCACAATAGCAGAATAATGTGCATTTTTTCCAAGCAAAATACATGATACACGTTGAAAAGTAAGACTTAAAATTGTCCCGGCCAGTGAGTACGCGCGCCGCGTGCGACCTGTGGCCCTCGCTCAGTCGGTGGCTCGGCACGATCGCGACAGGAGTGCTACCGGTGTTCCGGTGTACAGACATTGTAACATCATTTACCATACTATGTATCTGAGCGGCATATATTATGATATACCGAATAGCACTCGATGCAGTATACAAATATAATAAAACAATAAATATGTTACGAAGGTTACATTTATTTAGTTTAAAATTAACGTAAACGTTTCTAATGTAATGTATAATAATAATTATTATTATAGTATTAAGAAATATAAGCGCAGATTGGTGGGTGACGCGAATACTTGTAGAAACTAAATAGACACTAATGGCATTTAATACTTATGCCTTTAAAAGCATAGAAGTTGCACAGCTTGTTGTATATACCAGATAATGAGCGTAATATTCCAAACGGCAGTAAGTGAACGTATTATTATAATATAGCACATCATATACAAATATCTTTTTATAACTAAGATAAACATTATATGGTAAGGTTAACGAAACACATATACAATGCGAATGTGGAAGGATGTAGGTACCGGGGAAGACCCAGACTAACATACCACGATCAAATTGGTCGGGTACTGTCCGAAGGTGGTGTTCGGAGTCTTCGCAATCCGGCGTGTTTGTATGAAGAGAGTTATGAGAGTGGAGGCAAGGCAGGTAAGTAAGGATCGTGACATATGGCGCTTCGTTCCCCTTGCCTACCCCGTTAAGGAACTGGCGTGACGATGATGGTGACAAAAAAGAAAAAATTACAAGCTAAGTTAACGGTAGAAAAACTAAATATACAGCCACCAATATGCCAGCGGTTTGGCCACATGTGTAAAATGCTCGTCTTTCTTGCCTCCGGTTATAATCCTCAGTTCACTAACGCGTCATTGCTGAGACTACTTTGACCACCGCGCGCGAGTTGCCCCTGTTGTTAGCCTCAGTGATAAGAGACCCGCTGTCCCTTTGGCCAGTGTAATGAGTTAAATTAGGCATTACATCTCTCCCATCTGCGAAAGAATCGCGGGTATATATCCCTTTCAACGCCAAACCTAATAACCGATCAACCCTTATCCGGCTTCTCTTCGGTACCACAGCATAAGTTGCGTATGGTACCACGATTGCCCTGCGTATACCGCGCGTATATGATATATATGTGTATCGCGCCTTCAATTACAACACAAGCTCGTTTCTCAGAGCCTCGATACGTGTATGTACACAGACTATCCCGTCGACCTCATGGACTTACCAATTATGTCACCTTGTATTTTCATAGATGCAGCACCTTTTTTATCATGACAAGCTATTGCACTTATATATTTTACTTTATAAGCTTTTCTCTGACAGTTTAGACTCATCAGTCAGGGCGTGTATGACTGTCGTGTTTTGTACAAGAATTTATGACACCAATTCTCACTTACGATTGATATAAAACCCCAATTTTTTATGGTTGTATTTATACTGACGACTATTGTTGTATTAACTAACGGGACAAATATAACTTTTTAATTGGAATAAATAATCATAATTAATTATTATTTATTGTGAAAATACAATTACATGATTCGAGATGAAACTGAGAAAAGCATAAAAAATACATTCTGATATCGTTCATTATAACATAATGTGATGTCCTAGTACTACGAGCCACAGCTCATACATTCATCTTTGTTCAATAAGGAACATGCGATCATTGATAAGTTAGCTTCATCTTTATCACCTTTGCCATTTGCAACTTTGAGTTTGGATTTGTCTACAGTGAACTGAATGGCATTGGCGGCTGGTTTGGTTCTTAAATAATACATCCCAGTCTTGAGTCCAATTTTCCAGGCATAGAAATGAATTGATGTTAGTTTCCCATAATTAGGTTCTGCAACATGGATGTTAAAGGATTGACTCTGGTCAATAAATGCTCCTCTATCTGCAGCCATTTGGATAGTCGTCTTAACAGAAATCTCCCACACCGTTTTGTACAAGTCTCTAATTTCCTTGGGTATACTTTCAATATTTTGAATAGAACCATTGTTATGAATAATAACATTTTTCATGTCCTCATCCCACAAGTCAGCCTGAGTCAAATCCCTTAGTAAATGATGATTCACCACTTGAAATTCTCCAGACAACACTCTTCTTTGATAAATATTTGATGTAAAGGGTTCAAATGATTCATTATTTCCGAGAATCTGTGCAGTAGAGGCTGTTGGCATTGGAGCTAGTAGAAGTGAATTACGAAGTCCATGTTTTGCAATTTTTTCTTTGAGTTCTGTCCAATTCCAAAGATCTGTAGGTGTTTTGTTCCACATGTCATATTGAAGTATACCTTGACTGGCGGGGCTTCCTTCGTAAGTACTGTATACACCTTCTTTTTCTGCTAATTCACAACTAGCTTCCAGAGCTCCATAGTAAATGGTCTCAAATATTTGTTGATTGAGTAATATCGCTTTCTCGCTCTCATAAGGCAGTCTCATTAGAACAAACGTGTCGGCTAGTCCCTGAACACCAATACCAACAGGTCGGTGTCGCATATTCGAATTCTTAGCTTCAGGTACTGGATAATAATTCACATCAATAATTTTGTTTAAATTTTGTGTGAGAACTTTTGTTATTTCTTTTAATTTCGTGAAGTTGTATGTTTTGTCTTCATTTACAAACATATTTAACGCTATTGAAGCTAAATTACATACAGCCACTTCATCTTCAGAAGTGTATTCAACAATTTCAGTACAAAGATTGCTGCATTTAATTGTTCCTAGATTTTTTTGATTACTTTTTCGGTTGCAAGAGTCTTTGTATAACATGTATGGTGTTCCAGTTTCTACTTGGGCTTCTATAATTGCTTTCCATAATACTTGAGCACGCACTTGTTTAACATAATTATTTTCTTTTTCATATTTTTCATATAAGGCCTCAAACTCTTCTCCCCAGGTATCGGTTAGTCCAGGGCAGTTATGAGGGCACATTAAGCTCCAGTTACCATTGCTTTCGACTCTTTTCATGAACAAATCAGGTATCCACAGAGCGTAAAACAATTCCCTAGCACGAACTTCCTCTTTACCAGTATTCTTTTTCAGATCGAGAAACTCAAATATATCTGCATGCCATGGTTCTAAGTACACTGCAAATGCACCAGGCCTCTTGTTTCCTCCTTGATCAACATATCTAGCTGTGTTATTGTATACTCTGAGCATGGGTACAAGACCATTGGAAACACCATTAGTTCCAGCAATAGTTGTACCTTTTGCTCTAATACAATGTACATGTAATCCAATACCACCAGCTGATTTTGATATCAAGGCACACTGCTTAAGAGTATCATATATTCCCTCAATGCTGTCACCCTTCATAGCTATTAAAAAGCATGACGATAATTGAGGTCTAGGAGTAGCAGCTGAGAAGAGAGTAGGGCTGGCATGAGTAAAATATTTCTCAGACAATAAATTATAAGTATTGATAGCTGCATCTATATCGTCCCCATGTATTCCAATTGCAACACGCATTAGCATGTGCTGTGGCCTTTCTGCTATCTGAAATAGAAGTATTTGTTAAAATAAAAATGAAAGTTTGAAATATAAAAATGTAAATAATTATAAATTGATACTAGATATTTTAGCCCAGTCTTTGTAGTTTGTATATTGGGTAATTGTAGAGTCCCTCTACATATTACTTAATGACTATATAGAATCTAGAATTAGCCTAAAATAGCCCTTGTCAGGCTGGCTTTTGTATATATATATATTTTTTTTTTAAATCAACAAATTTGCAGAAATAGTATAAAGAGTATATTTTTGATTTAAGTTATAATCCATCAACTATAGTTGTGTTAACATTTAGTTTCAACATAGAGACATAGTCTCACTCACTTGCTACTGCAGTAATGAGGCATCTACAGTGTCGCGTTTCGTGCGGTTTGTGAGTAGTCGGATTGGGAAGGGGTGGTGAAAAGGAGGGCAACGCATCAGCATAATTAAACTGGTTTGTGGGAGTAGGTTGTCATTGTCAACCTATATTATAAAAAAAGTCATAGGTGTGGTTTCTAGTGGATATTGTTCTGTTAAAAAATTTGCAATACATATGATCGAATAGCCAACACATGAAAGATAAAGAAGCCTGAGAACATACACATGCCCATCACCTGGCACCTTCACTACAGCAGGTCAGATTTTTTAAAATGGGCATTTTAAAAATGTACAAACAATATAACTTTGTTAAATCTGTAGTCATTAAATTGGAGTTGATATAACATGAATGATTTTAATAATTGTGCTACAATATTATAAAAATATAATTAAGTGCAATGATAAGGCTGAGTAAAAATAGCAGCACTCCTAGAATATAAATGATAACCTGTCAATTATCTAGTAACTTGCAATAAGTATGATTGTGAAATCTGTTTAATTTTTATAACAATTAATTTAAGTAGTAAACATTACAATTGATGCACCACACAGTTTAATGATAAGACATGCATTGAAGACAATATTCTGTTCCATTACCTTTTGATTTATCTTAAGTAGATATGATCTTTCCAATGTTTTAAATCCAAAGTAGTTGTACTTAAAGTCTCTATCATAAACTATTGCAGAGTCCAATCTCTCTTTATTTTGAATTATGATGTTGTAATGATATTCTGATATCATTGGAGTTCTTTTCTTTGTATATGGATTAACTAAGTTAAATAAATCTGACATAACATCTAAAACAGAAAAAAAAAAATATTTTCCATCAATTTTAACATCACATAAAACCAATATTAATCCTGCAACAAAATACACAAATATGTAATTTAAAAATATCATTTATATGTTAAGCATCAAATTGAAACCCTTATTTATAAAAAGTAGAAACATAAAATATGAATATACTGAAACTTCCATCACTAGATTTATAAAGAAAACATAACAACAAATATTATAAAATATATTTTACCAGAGAAATGTTTTTTTGTTTCCTTCTGTAAATTTGAAATAGCCAATCTTGCAGCAAGTACTGCATAGTCTGGATGGTCAATTGTCATAGTTGCAGCTGTTTCTGCTGCTAAATTGTCAAGTTCTACTGTTGTTACTCCAGAATAAATTCCACTAATAACCTTTAGTGTGATGCCCACCTGCAACGAAAAAAAGGTTATATTTGTGCATTAAATTGTTTGACAACATACAAACTGTTTTCTAAGAGCATATTCAGCATTAGATTCTAATTCTAAATATGTATCTCAAATTTAGCCTATTTATTTTTTGAAATTCTTACAATACTAACATAGACTGGGTGGCCGCTAATCGCATTTACCTGCACACGCGCCCAGGATCTAGGACCGTTGACCGAGTTTCTATTGGTTTCCTGCTGTGTACATATTTAGTGAAGAGGTGTGAAACGTGGTGAAGTTTACTGTGTAGATAACCATATACACAGTTTACTATGTAGATAAGCATATACATAGGACAGTCTTTAACTCTGCCAAGTAGGTTAGTAAACCAATGATGGTTGATGAACTTCATATGCCAGACAACTCTTGTTGGACCTTAACATTACCACATCCTTCTGATGTTCCATTCATATAGCAATTGACACAGTACATTATTCAGAAGTTTCAAGGATAGATTGGAGTCGAGGGGTCACACAAAAATACTTACTGGGTCCACAAAGTCCATGTTCAAGCCATAACAGAGCTTTTTAATTCTAGAAGTTATTTTATCAATATGCACCTCCTCCATTCTGCCATCTGAAAAAGATAATTGTAAACATCTGTCACTGTAATAATAACCAGGTATTATTAGTAAACCCTAACAAAGGGTAGTGCTCATTACACGACGAGACTAAGATTGGGAACGGGGACTGGCCCAACTCATCCTTGGGCTCATGAAAAAGACTTATCCTGATAACAATTACAATAGTTTAAGTACTATAATTATGACTAGGAAAGAGAAAGCTATGGTATATTTCATGGCCTTAACTAGATTCTTCTGAACTTGGAAGATTCTGTGAATTGTGAAAGCTTACCTATAGAGGTCGCATGCAATTATGGCTGAAGGAGGTGCACAGATGAATGTAACAAAATAGCAGGGTCTAAAAATTAAAACTTTGTAAGAGGTCAAATGAAATTGAGCATTCTTAGAGTGAGGTAAAAGGGTTATTATAAGTATGATTAAAAATCTTGTAAATTGTGCTTGTTAGCTTATTGATAGAACTTTTTATATACTCAGAGTATACCAGTATCGCCAATCTTATTCAGCAGGTGACAACTAAAAGCTAATGATGCTTTAGTGAAGATAATTGTTAGACAGTGGGTACTGTACAGACTACAGTATGAGTAGGAATTGCCTCCTACCATTGTCTCCTTACCAGTCCAAGAAAACCCTATAACTTATATACTTATTTTACCGATGCAGACTATATATATATATATATATATATACATATATATATATATATATTCATATACATTGCTTGCAAAATCTTCAATGGTGGCGACGCTTATAAGCCAGAGGTATTTCACTTTTGCGATACAACTTTTTTAATTGATAATTTGGAATTAAAATAACGTCTATGTAACTCTAGAATAGTAGTGCATAAATATAAAGTATATTATAATATAAAGAATATATTATGGTAAATTTCTTACCTCGTTTAAGTACATAGAGTTTGTTGCTCTTCCCAACCATTGTTAATATCTAGATTGTGTACAGTTTCAGAATAATCACGGTCTCACAACAAATTGCAAGCCGCCTTTACAAACTGACAACAGTTTAAGCGGGAACAGTATTACTTAATACTTGTTGGAATGCCTAAAAAATATCGATACATCGATATATGACCACAATATATCTGGACTATAATATCTCCGAATAAAATAATCATTTACTGAGTTTTCCTTTGGGGCATTAACCGACACTTATTTACGCCGAAGCAATTGTTTGAATATAATTTTATGGCTGTAATTAATTTTTAAATTTTAAGTTTATATTTTAAGGCCTGCTGTTGTTAAATTATGTGTACCTATAATGTTCTTGATGTTTATGAAAGTCAACAAAAAAAAAAAAACAGTATGAAAAACAAAAAAAAGAAACAGTCTATGAAAGTTAACATCCTCAATAAAGTTATTCTATTCTCTTCTATTCTATGTATCGATATTTTTTCTTTGTTATATTTGGAACCGATATTTTGATATTAAATATCCTATATGGAAAATCGTATCAAAATAGATACCTTTTTAATTACTAATACTATTATTATTATTACTAATAATTACTAGTTTACTTGCGAGCGACATGGCGCTCTTACATAGAATCTCTGTAGATCTCTCTTTAGAACCTGTAGATAAGGATTATGCGTTCTCATCTTCTTCTTATTTATTAATTTAATCATTTATGCACACAATAAACCCATACATTCAATGCTTACAATCTGGAAATGTTGGTACAAAGGTACTACTTATTCCATCATTTTGGAATTTCTTCCAGTAGTACTACAGATGTGAATAGAATTAGCAAAACTAGTGTTCACTAAATAAAATAATTATACTAACAAATAAAAATATAAAGGTAGATAGAAATGTTTTTACTATGTAATATAGCAATACATAACAATATAAACATACTTATAATAGATAAATAAATTATATATTAACAAATACATGACACACTTAAGACGTATATAGATATTTAATAATAATATCTGACATTATTAAATATATCTCACGAATCAACAAACCTATTAATGCTGTGTGTCACAGCATTAATAGGTTTGTTGATACAATTGTCTATCTTTATCATATTGATTTTGATTAAGATAGTATTATCTCAACCTTTTTTTGAATAGTGCTTGTAATCTCTGATTGCTAAAGTTAGTGAATTCCAGAGTTTAGCTGAATGTATTGTAAAGGAATATGATAAAAAGTCAGTGCGATGGATAGGAATTTGAAGGAGGGAACGTTTTTGTGATCTACAAGTAGAGTTTTGAGAATGTACAAAGGAAAATTGCTTACGAAGATACGATGGAGAGCAAGGATTGTAAAGAGGCAACAGAGGATTCGGAAGTTTCTACGTTGACGAATAGTTAGCCGTTGTAATTGTTTGCGAAAATGAGTGACATGGTCAAATTAATTTAGGCCAAAGACCAATCGCAATTATAGATTTTGAAGTCTTTCACGCTTATTGACCAAGGAAGAATTAATTTTATCATTATCAGACATAATTCGTCACATCCAACGGCTTGCGATGAAATTAACAAAACTGCCACCTTGACGTCTGTGTCATTAATTGGTTTAAAGGAGAAGGAAGGATGAATAATTGGTAGATCCGAAAGGTGTTTTAAAGTTTTGTGTTTAGCGTCAGAGCTGTCTTGCAGGAGGTTGAGAAATGAAATTATTTAATGCATTAGGGCCAAAGTCATTAGGTGCAAGTACGAGATATTTGCCGATACCCACAGACTTAAGAAATCTCCAGATATCAGCAGTTTTTCGGCCGTGCAGGTTGTTATTTAAATATTGACGCTTAGCATCCCGGCATTAATGATTGCATCGATTACGTAATCCTTTAAAGTTCATTAGGTTTATTTCAGTAGGAAACCGCTTGTATTTTCTTTTTGCTCCGTCCCTAGAAGCCATACACTTTTTGATATTATTGGATATTGCCATTAATGTCTATGCACTTAACAACATCCAACCAATTGATGTCTTTGGCGGCAATTTCCAATTTCTCTAGGTTAATTTTGTTATAACGACGCAACAGAATGATCTGAGGCCCCGAATACGTAAAGTATTGGGGGCCGGTTTCGATATGAAAGGAAAACAAGATCGTGATAAGAGAATGATGCCACAAGTTGTCCGTCAGTAGTAACATTATTAGAAGAAGATGCAGTCATTAGGTCTAAAAGAGAGGGAACACAGTTTGGAAAATGATCAATATAAGAAGTTGATAGAATGTGAATCTTGAAACAAGTAATGAGTAAAGTTTACGAGTACGAAAATTATTTTTTACAAACAAGTATTAAAATGACGGATGTGTTGATAGGTTGAGCAGTGACTATCGAAATAGTCGGTGTTATATAGTAGGAGACTTGTCGACAATCTTGAACTGGATATCGGAACGGAGATCAATTGCTACGCCCTCACTTCCCCTTCCAATCCTGTCATAACACACTAGTACGAACACTGGAACACCATGATGCGACGACAAAGTGAAGGTTTTAAATGTCTCTGAGATTAAAGCCGCAAGGCAGCCGTTATCTCTGTGCGGAACGGCTGCCGCGCCAGGTCCTCCCCCCACCTCTGCATTAACGCCACACGCCCTAACCGGAATAGCTCTCGGCAAGAACCTCCGCCACGAGCTCCCATGGGGGGGTCGCCGGCTAAGGCCGTAGCTGCAGCCCACGAAATCGTACGGTACCCCCGAATCGACCTCACTACGACGACCCTATGCGCGGAGCGAAGATGGGCCTTATTACTCGCAGCGAGACGAACCGCCCAAACCGGAGCACCGTACGTTGCCATACTCCGACAGACACCGGAGTACAGCTCCGGTGTCCTGAACAGTCCTCCGAGGTTCGGGAGGAGTCTGCCCAGCGAACTCGCCGCCTTCACGACCTTCGGTCCCACCATGGAGAAGTGTGGGCCGAAGGTCCACCCTCCGTCAAGGATGAGCCCCAGAAACTTGATGTGGGGGCTCAACCTGAACCTCTCTTCTCCGATCTGCAGAGCGGCCCCCGGTGGGGGCGTCTTGCGGCCGGTCCCGTGGAGAGAAGTGCTTCGGTCTTCTCTATCCTTACCCGAAGCCCCCACCTCTCTATTTGGCTGATCACGAGGTCTAGACCGACCTCGGCCAGCCCAGCCGCCTCCTTGTACGTTTTTCCCCGGGCGTAAACGAGGGTGTCATCCGCGTAACAGATGACACCCATACCGGGGAGGAGACGGCCTCGCAGGACCCAGTCGTACCCAACGTCCCACAGGATCTCCAAGCACTCCTCAACCCCAACCGGTTCTCGAGGGCCACTCTGCGACCGGAAAGATACGCATCCAACAGCCTCACGAGATAGGGAGGCACCTTGCAGAATTTCAGTGCCTCCCATATCACGCTGTGCGGGAGACTGTAGAATGCGTTCGTGATGTCCATCGACACCGCGACCACCAGTTCCGCCTTACCCGTCACCGCCCGCAGGCGCTTGAGGGCATCGATCGTATGCCGGTGGGCTTGGAACTCGACCTGTGACTCCGAGAATCTGGGTCCTGTGCCCTCCTCCAGATGCTGAACGAGACGGGAGGTCACAATCCGTTCTAAAGCTTTCCCTGCCCCGTTCAGCAGGACCACCTGCCTTTGGAAGCAGGCAGAGCCGACCCTCCTTCCACGCCCTCGGGAATTGACCAGACCGCAGGCTGCGTTCGAAAACTTTCCGGAGGCTATCCCCGAATTGCACGAGTGACATCGCTAACGTCTCTCTCCCGTGCACCCCGTCCGGACCCGACGCCCTCTTCTTACTCTGGAGGCGAGTCACAATCGCCTCCATTTCAACCTCCGTGACGGGTGGTGGAACACCCTCCTCCTCGTCCGACGTATGCCGAGCCGTCCTGGGGGCGTGAAGCCCACGGGTGTGTCGGGGAACAATTCCCCTACGATCCTCCCCAGTTGGTCCGGCTGGAGCATCTCCGTGACGGGGACGGACTGGAGCTTGTTCCGCGCCCACTTGTACGGTCGGCCCCAGGGATCCTTCTCGGGACCCCTTACTAGCTCCAGCTGGGTCTTCTCCTTGGCCCGGCATATGGCCTGCCGCAGGATCTTTACCTTTCACACGTAGATACTGCGCAGCCTGTCGTCTCTGTCGATGTCCTGGGAGCGTCTCCGTCTGCTCCGTGTGTACTGGTACTCCTGGCCCCGTTGCAGGCGGCCCGGAGGCTGGATATTTCGGCCGTCCATCAGTAGAGTACCCGCCGCTGGGGCGGACTCGCGGGCGGCATGGCCGCTGTGCACACCACAGTGAATGCGTCGCAGAGCCGGTCAACCGTCTAGTCCACACCTATCTCCGATAGCGGCGGGAGGCTCCACCGTCCACTATCGCGGCCTCTTCTGCCAGTTCCCGGTTGAGCTTGGTGAGCGCCCAACGCGGAAACCGACTTTGCCCCCTTCCAGACGGTGCCGACGACATCGTCGACGTCGGATGTCTCGGAGGCGGAGACACCTAAAACCTTATATAGGGCGAGAGCGTCTCCAGCTCCATCTCCACCCTCCACTCTCCGTGCGGTAGCCGGCGTGGCGAACGTGACGTCCACTACGGAACCTCCCGACCAACGCACGCATGTCTGGACTATCCCAATGTTGAGCAGGGACAGTCCGGCAGCTACCGCCCATATCTTCACCTCCCTCCCTTTCGGGTTCGTGACCGAATTACCCCAAGCCGTGGACTTGGCATTGAAGGCCCCGGCCACGAACAGCTGGAGGGTGGCTAGCTGCCCTACTAGCGACCCTAGAACGTTGAGACACCGTTCTACGACCGCCAAATTGCGGTTCGGAGAGAAGTATACCCCAACGAAGGCAACATCTCCCCGAACCACTTCGACGACGAGGGGGCGGCCAGCTCCAGGTCGCACCACGATCGCCACCGAGCCGTCGGTGTCCCCAGCCCAGCTTGGACTGGAGGGCATGGCGTACGGCTCGGCAACGATCGCGACGTCAATAGACCACTCCGCCATGGACTGCAGGTAGAGGTCCTGAGCCCCAGCGGAGTGGTTAATGTTCGCCTGTAGGATGCTGAGATGCCTAGTCATTTAGGACATCTCTACATCAACCGACCCCGCTCGGTTGCCCCCTTGTGTGCGAGGGGCGACCTTCCCACGGGTGACTGGGGGCTCGCAAGCCACGCCCCCCATCACGTGGCTCACCGGGCCGCCAGCGGCTGCGCACACCGCACAGTGCGGGTCGGCTCTGCAAGCGCCGGTGTGTGGCCCGCTTGACCGCAGTGAAAACATAGCTCGCTGCGGTCGACGACGGCGGGGCACGTGCTAGAAACGTGCCTCATTCCCAGGCATATGAAACAATGCCTGGCAGGCGCCTGCAGAAGGTGGAGATTGGCTCTACTTCATTCCAGAATTTGCAGAAGTTTCTTCGCAACCTCCGCCGGGAGCTCGAAGTGAGCTGTGCCCGAGCCGAATTGCCCCGTGCGAATGTTTCGCACTAGGACCTGGCCCGGATTGCAGCCCCCTTCCTGGGCTACACCGGTAGTGAGGCACTTCGCGGTTACCGTGTCACTGAGGCCCGTGACCCTCAGATCCGCCTTCTTCATGGGTCGTGTCAGTTCGGCTTCCTCCGCCAACACAACCTTCAATCGAGCGGCGAGTATGTCCGCTTTCTCGCCGCTCGTGGAGCCGGGCAACTCGATGAGGCGCGCTCCTGTCGCCGACTGGCGGATCCGAAACGGGCCGATGCCTTCAGGTTGTCGTTTGCCTCCGCCTTTAATAGAGCTGAAACATATGTTGCCTCCTTTTCCGCAACCTCAGAACGCAATTTTAACATTACGGCCGAGAAGCGAGGGAGCGAAAACTTTGGCTTAGCCGCTTCTTTACAGAAGCCACCGGTGTAACATTTTTCTTCTTTATCGGTGGTGCTGGTGCCGCCAACTTCTTCGCCGCCTTTCGGCGAACGATGTCCGTCCACGTTGCAATCCTCTCCTCTTGATACTGATCCTCATCCTCAGCCCCTTTCTCCGTGGCTGGGGCAACAGACTTTGATGTAGAGGGACCGAACGCCATCCATAGTTGCTGGCTGCCAGACCTGCTTAGTCAGTGGTATGTTATCTCCGGCGAGAGGCGGACGGCAGCGTGGGGCAGGAGGGAGCCGCATCTCCGGGCCCGAAATGCACGCATCCATAATATTACCCACCAGCTGGGCAACCTCCTTCATGAATTCTGCCGAGTTTGAGGCTCCTGTGATCCCTTCAGATGGCTTTTTCCTAGCCTCCTCGAAATTCCTCCTGTAAGCGCAGAACTCCTCTCGTTGGTTGCCCAGCTCCCTCTGTAGACGGGCATTGTCGGCGCGTAGCCAAAGCACTTCATCCCCCTCCGTCCAGTCGACGAGGGACTCGTCCATCTCCCTTATTGACTCTGCGGCTCTCCCTATTTTGGCAGCGTAGCCGCCCCGGAGATGGGCCGATTTCTCGTTTAGACCGAGGATGACATTCGTGGTCTCCACTCTGGGACTTTTCTACTCCATCTACAATCCGGTCTTCGACATACATGGCCTGTCCACTTCCACTTCCCTTGACTTATCACCTTCGCTATGACCGTCATTCTTATCTTACTATGCATAGTAGTGTTTCCGATACGGTCGTAGAGTGATATACCCAGCATATCTCGTTCCATGTTAGTTGGCTTTTACGCATAGTAAATTTGTGTGTTTGAGATATATCGCGTCTTAGTTGCTTT
>JAFELO010001376.1:133208-150225 GCA_017140195.1 Eumaeus atala
CAGATAAGGCGCACCGTCCGTGTGCCTTATCTCACTGTTCAGGTTGCTGATGCCAAGTTACTCCGGCGTTGACATTATAACCCTCCGGCGTTCGAACAAGATGCTTGGGTTTGTAGGTGTTCTTGGCCCCTTCTTTATTGGTTTGATTTTCTGCACCGTGTCCTTGATAGAGTCGATAAGCTATTGATTTATGTCGTCCACGCTCCAATCTTTGTGGTCGTCAGCTCTGAGTATCTCTGTCAGTTTTTTCTGATACCGCACCTTCTGGTCTGACAAGTACATCCTATTGAAGGATGGCTTTATCGTTCCTACAGGATGTTTTCTTTCCAGAGCTAGCTTCAGTGGGATAGAGCTCTTACTATTCTGTGGTCACTTCCTGCGCTCACTTGGTTCAACACATCAACATCTTGGATGATGTGACTTCTGTTTAACAGTACGAAGTCGATTTGTTTTCTTTGTCCTATTATCTGGACTCTTCCATTTCAACAACCTTTTGTGGCCGTTTCTTAAAAAACGTGTCCAAGGGGTACAGTTTTTGATGTTCCAAGTAGCTATGCAAAGTATGCCTCCTTCCTATATCTTTGGCTAAAACCTTAATCGCCCTCATACCGATCTTCAGCAAGGCCATACCTAACTTGGCATTGAAATCTCCCATGACGATGAAATAGAATGAGATGTTTTTCTCTAGAGCTTTACTGATAGGACTTGTCTATTTCTTCGTCCCCTTAGGATGAAGTTGGAGCGTATGTTTGCACTATTTTTAAAGAGTATCTGTTGTTTAACCGAAAAGTTGCATATGTTACGCGCGGTGATATTGCGTTCATGTCCAGTAGCAATTTTGACATAGAGGTGTTTATGAGAAATCCTACATCTCCTTGCGATTTGTCGTCATGCACCTTATAGTAGAGGAGACGCCCTGAGTGAAGTTTGAGTAGGCTTTCGCCTCTACGTCTCGTCTCACTTAGATCAATTACGTCCCATTTTATTTTGTTGAGGACTTCTGATTCGAGCTCTTCATATCTGTCGTCGGTTAGTAGCGTTCTAACATTATACGTAACCAGGTAAATATTATTTAGACAGCCGGATCCGTTCCCCCAGAGATTCTTCGAACCCTCTGTGCTGGTGGCTCCCCGGCCGCTGCCGTAGATAGGCCTTCCAGGACTTCTGGGTACCGAGGGCCATATTTTAAGTTTTCTATTCCTTTGATTTGGAATTTTTGAAGTTCTCATCTTATTAGTAACCAATTCTAAGGAACTTTAAAAAATATATCAGAAAAGGCAATTATTACGTGCAAACTATGTAGTACGTACATTATATAGAAAGCTTTTGTTACGTCTGCTTGTAAAATGTATTTTAGGCACTATGTATTTTATGATCATATTATGAATTTAAAATTCTGATGATAAGTCAATCTTAGACTAACTCTGAACATAATATAATAAGTAATCAGAATGCTCATTCAGCAACTATTTAGTAATTTTGATTTTAAGTAATCTGCCGAAACTGAATATATAGTGTCCTTTTCTACAACTGGCGGTGTAGTAGTTTTGAATCTACGTTGCAAATACAAAATTAATTCAAGATTTTAATACGATGATGTATTATTATCAGTCCTTGTCGGCCCACTGCTGAATATGGCCTATATTTTCTTTCAATGAACACAAAGACGTGCGATCTCCTGCTACGAATTTTGCTGAAATAAAAAAACCGCTTTTCTTAAAATATGTATGTACTGTATGTAGAGATAAAGAATCTTTTCTAAAGTTGCTTAGCAACGTTGCCGTTTATATAATAAGAATAGCATCGTTAATATTGATGAAAGGAATTAAAGTCGTATTACATTTATTTTTGTCCCTTATATTTATTTCCGTCCCAGTTTAGCGCATAAAATAGACGGTAGAAAGATAACAAACATCAATGTAATTTACATGGATATTAAAAAAAAAAGACGGTAGTCTGAGAAAAGGATGTCATGTATAGGTTTAGAAGCCCTTAGTAAGGAAGATGTGAGGATACAGGGCGTATTCATGCCAAAGTTTATTTAATTAAGAACAAACCATGGACACATGCGTCACAAGCTCCAAAAGCTGCCGCGATCCAAGCCGAACTTGACGAAGATGAACTTGCGAAATCTGGATTAATGCTTTTAATTGGACTATCCGAACTTAGACAGGTAAAAAATTGTAAATTTGCTAAAGGTGTCTGGACCAAGATTTAATGCCAATAAAAGTCCAGCCAGAAAAGTTAACTCCTAAAACAATTAATTTTAGCTAAACTGGACGATGGTGAAGATATACAAGAGCATTTAATAAAAATGAACCACTGTCGACAAATTAAAAGACATAGGCATCGAAATCAACAATGACTTGTTGTCAATAATGATTTTATATAGTCTCTCGTCAGAATATGAAAACTTTAGAAACTTCAATTGAGTCACTAAATTCACTACCGGAACCAGGAACGCGTAAAATTAAAATTATCAAAAAAGTGATGCTCGTCGACGTGATAGCCACAATTCGTCATTCAACATGTAAAGATGCTATGACCAGCATAGATAAAACGAAATGATTACATGCCAGACAAAGTGAGATGCAGTCACTGGATGTAATGCAAACCTGGGATCTAGTCGATCTTGCAATTGAGCCTACGGACTAAAGCAAGCTCCGCTATGCTGGAACGATTGCATTTCAGAGTCCTAATAAATTCAGGTTTTAAACAGAGCACGAAAGATCCCTCTCTGTACATGCGACATCAAGTTTTGATTGCACTGTACGTAGATGATGGTTTACTTGCTTCAGCTAACGAAGAGTCTGGAAGAAAATTTATTGAAAAATTAAGTAATAAATTTAAACTGTGTGTTTGTAACTGTGCGGGTGTCGCCTGTTAAGACCGCTAGCCGCGTGTGGTCCTGGATTCGATCGGCAGGTCTGGCAAAGATTATTAAAATGTCTTTCAGATTATTCTCAGCATGCATTACATTGTACCGGATTGGAATGTGCCCGAAGTGGGCCTCAGTACCTTGGCTAATCGTGGGTGTTCTAGTATATCTACTGGACTTACGAGTAGTGGATGTAATAGCACACATCAACCTACCTCTTCGAGGATGATAGGCGTGAAGGTACTTTTTACTTCTTTTATTTTTTTTTTAATTTAAAATAACTACCGAACCAGCTTCATATTTTCTCGGACAATAAATTAATAAAACGAGCGAAGGCAATATAACACAAAATCAGAAGTCCTATACGGAAAAGATACTTGAAAAATTTGGAATGAGTGATTGTAAGCCCGTTTCAACTCCGGTAGTAAAATTTGAAAGAAACGAGAATGGGAATGACAATTTTGATTTTGTAAATTCCTCATTCCCTTATCACCAAGCCGTGGGAGCTTTAGCGTATCTTATGGTCGCAACAAAATTAAATCTCGATGTAGTACGCGTGAAGAGTATTTTTAGATACCTTAGGGGTACAACAACTTGTGTTTGCAAGAAACCGGGATTAAAAGCTGACATAATTTAGCGATGCTATTTTGGTGGCGATTCTTTAAAGGGTCATTCGACAATAGGAACGGTTTCCTATTCTCTGGTCCAATTATATGGAAAAATTAGCAGTAGCCAACTGTTGCAATCTCTTCAGCGGAATCAGAGCTGACAGCGTTAACTGAAACTGCGACAGAGGCGTTGACTTTGGCTGATTTTAGTCTCACGCCGACGGCGCGTGCTCCGTCAGCGCTGATGGCCGAGATATATGAACTTTTAGGAAGCGTTTTTTGGTGACGCGTAGCTATCAGTGCGCACGGTGGTCAGCGCTGATAGCTACGCGTCCGTACGCGTCGCGCGTCGGCCCCGTGTAGCTGTCGGCGCTGACGATCGCACGAGCGCAATACTTTGCCATGATTACACATAATTATAAAACGAGTAAATATGTTTTTTCTTACCTTAAAGGCACCATTAGTCGTTCAATCGGTGGTATAGGCACGATTCGTAAGCTGCAATGGACCAGTTTATCCTGTATCTTTGCCAGAAGTTCGTCAAAAATTCTAGTTGACATTCGAGTGCCATATAACAAGACAAACTCTCCTGCAACGGCTCTCTGCTCAATTAATGGATGACCATGGATGGAGTCTTCGTCGTCGCCGGTTTTTATTTTTTTGGGATACATAGTAAAAAGCAGCAATAATTAATACACTCCGTGTTTCCTGTCCGGTAAGGCGGTCAGTACGGTACTAAAACGAGCCACGCTGAGCCTCAGCGCTGACAAACAACGCGCTGAGCTATGAGCGCTGACGGTGAGCGTGAGACTAAAATCAGCCTTAAAGATTTGTTGGAGAAATTAGTTGGCGTAACTGAAAAGCCAACAATTTATGTAGATAATGAGACTCATTATAACTCATATAACAATAAAACTTTAAGAGAATCCTCCTCATGAGTTTCATAAAAGAACGAAACATATTAAATAAAACACCTTGACACCTGAAGACCTTGAAGCAAGTATAAGATCTACATTTGGCGGATATGTTTACCAAACCATTATTTGGTGTAAGATTAAAGGATTGGGCTTAATGACTTGTATAAGTCATAAAAAAATATTGTTTCTCTTTTCTAGAGTTGCTTAGCAACGTTGCTGTTTATATAAGAAGAATATCATTGTTAATGTTCATAAAAAGAATTAAAAACTCGCATTGCATTTCAACCTCATATTTATTTCCGTGCCATTTTCAAACTTCACAGTAACATAGTAAATATTTGTAAAAAGTCGTATTATTGGATGAAAAATCGATATATTTCTCCAATATTTCAAAGGCCGACATCAATATTTTTATAAGTATAGAAATATCAATATATTTTTCCACTTCCACATCCTTGGTTCTTGTGAGCAGACGTGGAACTAGAGAAAGACATACAAAGACAGTTTTTTTTGCGCTACATTGTCCAATATAATTTTATTGCACAATGTAGGTTGAATTGTTGTCTGCTACGACAACAACGTAGCAATAATACGTTAGTGTATCGAATGTAACCGAGAGTGTCGGTAAAATAAGTTTCAATTTAATAACTGTAACTAGGAATTCGAGTCCTATTTTGAAAAATAGAAACAGTCTTGTGTGCCAGTGCACAAGCATTAAAGTACTTTTGGTCACATTTGATACGCTGACGTAGTAACAGCGACGACTATCATTTTATAGTCACATACGATCACTCGGTGCATCGTCAATACAGATGACGGCTAATCAGCCTTCATTTCACATTACATTACGTGACTAAAGAAAACTCAGATATTACATGGTTTCAGATCATGGACGATTCACTACCAACTACTACTAGTATGGGCGCTTTCCTTAATTGGGACCCGCCTCCGGATGAAGATGAATTTTTCAAAAAAATCGTTGAAATTTGTGACGATTTTTATCGTGAAAACTGGAGATCATGAGTTATCAATGATCTTTCTTTCGAGGGCCTATCTGAGAAATTAATTGCATCGGATGATGAAAACCGCACTGAGGTTCGCGGTACTCACGGTCCACCACCAAAAAAAATCATCCCACTGTAAAATACAATGGACTTTCCGAAAATCTGACATTAATTAAGAGTCATCTTATTTCGCGCCCCCAAGCCGTGAAAATGATGTAGAGTAAATCTGAATACCCACGAATTATACATGCAAGTCCTTTTATAGCCTCCGCTAGCCACTCATCTACAAGAAAACGATCCTTCCGCTCGGACAAAAAGAATAATATTTTAGAAGAGTTACTTGTTTTTCCAAGAGAGATTTTAGAAAAGTTACTTGTTTTTCCAATTTTTACAAGTAATACTCAGCTACCGGTCTCCGACAGTGAACCCTCAGATGCAGAAGATGAGGTCAACGTCGCCGACAACTGCACTGCCCCTGACCTTGTCTCCAAACAAGATGTAGAAGTGTGTGGGGAGGTAACTGAAGACAAGCTGGAACCCTGGGGATGAGGTTGTTGGCTTCCGCCATTCACAACGCGGCTGTCAGTGGAGATAGCTCCTCATGTGTGGTGATGGCCACGGGGCCGGTGCGCGTGTTGCGCACCTCCCTTTTGAAAACTGGGCAGGCTCTGCTGTTGGCCGGGTGCGCACCGGCACAATTAGCGCAGACTTGAGGGACGGTCCTCGGGCGCTTGCAGTCGCGCGCGAGGTGTTCCTCGCTGCAGCGAACGCAAGCGGTTCTGCGGTGGCACCGTTTACACGTGTGACACTAAACAGGTCCCCTTTAACCCCTACACGCATCGATCTGGATGCCGGGCAGGTCAAACATTTCGGAGACCTCGTAGATCCCCGGTAAAGCTTTCTCTGTCCTCTTAAAGAGTGCGAAAAATATGCACCCGGGTCTACCCTGCCTCGCCTTAATTTGGCGGGCGTGTATTATGTTGTCCTTCGAGTCCGTGTTTTCTAAAAGTCCCCCAATTGTCATTTTTATACTCCGCTCCTTCGAGAGGTAGTACGAGAACCAGCTGAGTCCCTCGGTATTCTCGAGGTCGCAAAGGTACCTCTAAACAGCTATAAACAACATGTTATCCAGTTAAAAAGGTCGCAGACATCTCCCCTCCAAGCGAATCCGTCCAGATGATGAATGATGTCACGCGTTTAACACTATCAAAATCAATTGAGTGTCTAACCACTTTCAAAAACGCCGACAAGCTACTAATACAATTAGTATGATATGCTAAGTTTTTATATTTTTATACGGAGTAACTGACTTTGTCAACGCAATAGACAAAGAGTGGTTCTCTATGTTAGTTTTCAGGAAGCACAACGGACTGGCTACGTACATAAATACACACGTTCATACAAAAATATATAAACAAACGAATAATTCGAAGACACCAGCCTCCGCTATAATTTTCAGTATTAACCTACCTACAAAAGTGACAATCAATTGTTAGACGATTTGTTTGCTTAACTTATCCAGTATTGAATGATCTAACTAGATAAGTAGAGATTCTTATTGATCTAAGTGTTATAATCTTAATAAAAATATTGAAATAAAAGAACCTAACAATACAGAATCAATTTACTTTCATAACCTAAGGTTATTAAAGTAAAATTTAAAATAATTTTAAACTTCATAAAACAAACGGAACTGCACAATTCTTTCATGTCTATAATCAAGATTACATTCACAGCTGCTCCTTTTCTTATAGAAAAAATAATTTATAAGAAATTGAAAATTTCCATTTTATTAGTAATTGTGAAAGGTCCACTCATGTTGAAAATATTCCCTGCGGCATCTATTTTCTCCAGTTAGGTAGGCGTCGCTTCGTTCTGAAACACTCAAACTCTGCCGTTTCGTTTCTGGATGGTATTGTCAAATCGTTAAATCCAGGACCTGTAACAAATTTATCTATCACCTCACGGCGACAACCAACCTACAGGCTACAGTCAATCGACACTTTGACCGAATGTGGCAAGGTGTATGTAACAGATATTTTTTTCGTGATTGCTTTACTAGGTCAGCCGATCAAAAATGTATTAATTAAAAAGGATTTTCCTTTTATATAATAGGGTGGCAAACGAGAAATCGGAGTAATTTTACGACTACCGACACCCATGAACATCCACATAATTAATATGCTAATGCATAATAATAATGCGTTGCCATACCTTAGCCTCCCCGCCCCTCCAATGCGCCTCTGGCTACTCACAAACCGCATAAAAGTCAACACTGAAGATGTCACTTAACGGTGGTATTCTGTGAGCGAGAAGTACCTCCCCGGTCGTGCCGGCCCAATTCCGTTGCATATGAGGATGTAGTGTCGTGCACTATACATGGCAGTACCACCTCCTATATACGCACATACACAAATAAGTACTCGACAAAACAGCAATGTTTGTTTAAACCCAGGAAACTATATCAAGAAATTAATTTTTCATCGAAATCACTGAAACAATTGAATGTCTTTTCACTCAAAATTAGGTTATAAATATGATTTAGGGAAGAATATTTAGATCTATACTATGTTACTACATACGAATTAAAATTGAATGGAACGAAGGTGAAACTTGCAAATCAGAGAAAATTGTCTCGTGGGAAGTACGCATACATCACCAACTTCTTGTTTTTATATTTTTATGTAATGTATTTGTTAAAGTCTTCGGTCGATCAGTCGTTAGGTCAGCACTATTACCTTATTTATAGAATGCTGGATTCAATAACTTCTTTACCTTACCAATGCCGGCGTTGTGTACATTGGTAGGATACGCAGGTGATGCGCTTCTGATAGTTCAGGAAAGCTCGCGATGAGAAATAGAGGCTTAATCAAATAACTGTCTTAGTTTAATTGCGTCCTGGGGAAAAATAAATCTATTCTAATTCGCAACGCAAAAAACCTTCCAAATACTACTAAAAGGATTGTTGCAATCAACTCCACGGATTAAACACAACAACGTCTAAGCGAAACGTAAAGATTCCCTTATTTATTTACATTTAATAACACAAAATAAATGTACCTTCTTAGAACATATCATTCAAAGTGGAGAAAGAGCCAAACGAAACTTTTACATCTGTCAGTTTCTAACTGGTCACGGAAACTTTAGAAGCAAACTGTATAGTTTCAAAGTCGTACCATCACCTCTCTGTGATTGTCCGATCGAAGGTGAGGAACATGAACACACCGTACATCACATCTTGTGGGAGTATGATCGTTTGCGTTCGTTGTGTTACGGGAGTAGTTTATTACGGTGATCTCGTAGACAACGTGGGAAACTTTCGTACTTTTAAACAATTTTGTCATACATATAACTGGCAGAAAGTAAACATAGGTCAATCAAAGTAATATCCCTTGTAATCACGATTTTCGACTTGTTTTTATAAACGCATTAGTCAATTTGATATTGTACCTCGGCAGAGGAGAACGCGCTAGCAAGGCTTATCCTGTGTTAAATGATCTAAGGGTAATTTAAATAAATAATATAATATAAATCTAACCAGCTGCGTAACGTGTCTGGTCATAAAATTTATAATAATAACATTTTAGATGCTCTCATTAATATTCCTTGTTAATTAACCTTAATTTTTTAAAAAACTACAGCGGTTTTGAGATATTGTATTTATTTTTGTGAGATAAGGGGCAAACGAGCAGGTGGGTAGTGACCACCGCCGCCCATAGATATCTGTAAGACCAGGCGTCCTACAGACGTGCTGCCGGCCTGTAAGGAGTATGTGTGCTTTTTTCTTGAAGTCGTATAGGATCGGAAATACCGAGGGAGGCTGCTGGTTCCACAGTACAGTTGTGCGCGGTAAGAAGTAAAATTAAGTAATTAAAATTCGTTTAATTTCTGCTGTTGCTTCTGCTGTTGAACAAAGAAAATTTTGTACTGGCAGCATTAAGCTTTTGTCCGGCCATAGAGATAAAAGCTGACTGATTCTCTTTGGGTCAGATAAAATTCAAACAGATGAAGTAATGTAATATTTATTTCAAAAATGTCCTTACTGAAACACGAGACACTGAAATTTAATAAACTCAAAGCACGATGCATAATTTATTGAAATCGAAAATTAAAGTGGATGGTCATGATTATGACCAGATATCTTTTTTGATAGGATTATGCTTGGCGATATCATCAAGTGTATTTATCGGCTCCAGTTTTATAATAAAAAAAGTAGCACTTAAGAAAATAAATAGTACAGGAAATTTAAGAGCATCGGCTGGTGGATATGGTTATTTAAAACAATGGATGTGGTGGTTGGGCCTTGGAACAAGTATGTAGTGACCATGCATGTATAATACTACTTATTATTGATATTGAGTAATTTCTACAATTATTTTTTGTCCTTCAACAGTGGGGATTGGCGAGGCTGCTAATCTTGTCTCTTATGCATTTGCTCCAGCAGCATTAGTTACTCCATTGGGAGCTTTAAGTGTTTTAGTTGCTGCAGTCTTATCTTCAAAATTTCTTAATGAAAATCTTAACTTTATTGGAAAGGTATGTTTTAGCTTTCTCTTATGCGTGTTCTACATGTGTAACATGAAACATTTTTATAACTTAAATTACTTGTTACAGATAGGATGTTTTCTTTGCATAATTGGATCAGTTATCTTCGTTATACATTCCCCGAAGAGTGAAGAGATTAATACATTTGAAGATTTAAGTTATAAGTTGACTGATTATTTGTTTGTATCTTATGTTTTAACAATTTTGGGTATGTCATTGATTGTGAAGACTGTGTTCGTGCCTCGTTTTGGTAACACTAATATTGTTGTTTATTTGTTGATATGTTCTGCTATTGGAAGTTTGACAGTAGTGTTTTGTAAAGGTGTAGCACTAGGAGTAAAGGAAAGCTTACATGGAGGCAATAACAATTTAAAAAACTACATATTTTGGTTATTACTTTTGATGTCTGTGGCTTGTATAACAATACAAATGAACTATTTAAATAAGTCCTTAGATATTTTTAATACGAGCATTGTGACCCCAGTCTATTATGTAATGTTTACAGTATTAGTAATAATGTCATCTGGTATTTTATTTAGAGAATGGGAGAATATGTCTGCCATGGATATGTTAGGTTGTGCATGTGGTTTTCTTGTATTGATTGTAGCAGTCTTCACATTGAATGTATTTAAAGATGTCAATGTAACATTAAAAGATTTAAATTTACATTCTAGAGCTCAAGTTGACTTAGAAGTAAGAAATGACAATTACATGATGAGTTTAAGGAGACAATCTTAATCTAATTCAAATGGCTCTTCTTCACATTTAAATGAAAGAAAGTTATTAGCAATAATACCATTAATTTATTACAGATCATTTTATGTTTTGTCACTATTATTAATTTTAATAGTAGTAAAATAATAACTTAGGGTAATGTAAATATAGCAAATAAGGCATAATAACATGACTTCGGTGGTAGTCTATGATGCAATAAATAATTGTTTTGTACACCTGTATTTATTACTGATGTTTACTCATAACAAAAAATTTATGCATTACTTAAAAAAAGTAACAACTTGAGATTTAACTATCTTTGATGAATGTTATGGGTGGGACCATTTAACAATAGTATAAAAAAATCTTGTATTTGCTAAATATCCAGTATATATGTTTTTTTCTAACACATTAGATATGATTAATATCAACCCATAAAGATCATACTTGTACAGTAGCCTAATTATATAAATTATTTCCATAATTCACTAGCCTTTTTTACACTTACATAGACCAATTTGTAATATGTTGAATAAAATACATTTTGGCTACTATCACTAGTCATACCAATTAAAAATATATGTAACCTTTACTTTATTAATCAAACAATATTATATGTGTTTTGGTAATTTATATAATATATTCACAGCTGTTACTTAGCATACATTTCAATTACAATTTTCTTTATAAAAAATAAAATTTTCTTGTAGCATAAAATGTTTTTAAATAATATAACTTGACAAATCTTTTGGCTAATGGTAATTGTATAAATATACCAGACAATGACAAATATTTTACAGTCCAGTAGAATTGTCTATACATAGGCACAAATGCACTTTTATTCTTCCATAACCTTAGTTTGATGGAACAGCATGATAACAGGCTTCACACTCCTTCCGAGGCAAATAATAATGTCAATATCCAAACTACAATTAAATATTTATAAATATATTGTCACTGAATGATAGATAAAAGTCCGGCATATAGGACATGTTCTTTGATATCCATACAAGCGCATACAGCATTCTGAACAAAGACAAACATGACGACATGGTAATATTAACACACATTTCTGTCTCTCTTGACATATCACACATAGAGAATCTGCAGCATTTGCAGTATCATCAATTACATCATTAATTTCTCGTGACGAAATTGTATGACCCCCAGCAATTTGAGCAATCACTCTGCCTTCAGTATCAATAAAATAATTATAAATGTAATAATATATAAACATCATCTTTCTTACACATATCCAATATAATTCAACGACCTTTACATACACAGCTTGCCAATATGTTATACATAAACGGCTTGTTATTATAGCCAACATTATGCCTATGAAAGACTCTAAAGGCACATCTGATAAGAAATTTGTAACTCGTAGAAGAGACATATAACAATTAAATATATTATTAAAAGCACTTTCTTTAACATTTAAAAACATAGTTTTTATTAAATATGGCAGATGTATAGGCACAAAAGTCAATATAAGCCAAAAAGCATCCCCTAGTAATATTGTAGCTTTCTTCAAGAAGTAAAGAACTTCACAAATCACTGTAAACACTGCTTCAAAAGACACATTCACATTATATACGAAAGATAATATTTGTGAGTATACTTCATAGCACGATAGTATAATAATATTCTGAAGATTAAAAAATTGTAAGGTAAGGTCTTCAATAAGAGAGTTAGTCAAACTTGGTAGTTCATCAGTAAATATTCTAACATTGTCTTCGTACACAATTTGTAAAAATGTTACAACACTTCCAAATGTCTTGCAAATCACAGACGCAATTGTAGCTATAACCCACACTATAACTTGTCCAACATAAGATGCTAGAATGATTATTTTTTGGATAGTATCTGCTAGAAAATTTATTACATGTGCTACATGTGAAATCATTTTCCTTGAACATATTTGGACAAAACGGTTGAAGAAAACAACTACTTCAAAGCTGAAGGTTGTAGATACCACAAACTATATATTATTGCAGGTACCACAGACTAAAATAAATAGGGCTGTTTATTATGTCAAACTACATTTAAAAAATCAAAAGTATAAGAGCATGGCTACACTCATGAACGAAGTTCAGCAAAATGCCGATATCTTATAATTTCTTGAATCAAAAATGAAAGAATAACCTTCCACTTTACTTGTCTTCTTCTTACATCCGCACCGTCACACCACAGGGGCGATAACAGAACAATAATTTGACAATTAATAATAGACATACGGAATATAATAATAAAATTATTTGCTTCCCTAGTCTCTACCATCATTTCTCTAAAACGCCTTATTTTTAGCTTAAACATAATGCGTCGTACTAACATATTATTGAGTGTTTTTTTTAAATTAACCCTTGTAAATTAACGGAATTGTTTTTTCCATAACAACACTTCATTAATCAATAGATAGTTAAACACGATTTTTGATCAACAATTTTATTACCCAACTAAAAATTAATAAGCACTATCAGACGTTTGAATAAAGAAGAGAATTATAAATGGCTCTCACTGACACAGGCTAGTAGCGTCAACAAAAACGTTTAATATCATCATCATCAGTCAGACAACGACCACTGCTTGACATAGGCCTCACCCACAGGGCACCACAGGTCACAGTTACGAGCCACTTGCAGCCAGTGTTAAATATGATAAATAATACTTTTAATATGCTTTTTATTTATTAACATAATGGTAGCTGGTGTATTAGAACACACACACATACATATGTACGAATACATATACACGGTAAAACAGGAATGTTTGTTTAAATTGAACTCAGAAAACTATAACGTGAAAATAATTTTTCATAAACATGTCTTCACTCAAAATTTGTTAAAAAAATATGACAATTCAAAAACAGTAATGCATGTCTAATCTATATTATTTTTAGGAGTGCCATGCTGCATAGGAGGAGGTACTGCCATGCATGATGCATGACCCTTCATGCAATGTATTTGGGATTGGGATCGATACTACAAAACATTCCGTCACTGTTTTAGCAATAACTTTTCAATAGAATGTTGAGATAATAAAATAGAAAAATTGATGTCTTAAGTTTACACGAATGTTATTCATTGCAATAAAACTACCTTTACGGATTTTATCGCAGTTTATTTAATTATTTATCTAGCCCGACGTTTCAAAAGCTTTATAGCAAACATGGTCACGGGTGGACTTTTTAATTTTATTATCTACTTGCCTGGTTTAAAATCTTAGCGCTCCCTCGTATATCATTTTTTGGTGAAATTTTGACACACGTAGGGATGAGATGATGGTCTCGGCATCTCTTCAAGAATATCAGTGATGTTAGAAATCTTGCGCGCTTTGTCATGAGATCCTCCAGGCGATTTTTGCCGTTACCACTCCGTACTGTTCACATATTGATGTCTTAAGTTTACGCGAATGTTAATCATTACAATAAAACTAGTTTTACGGGTTTTATCACGGTTTATTTAATTATTTATCTGGCCCGACGTTGCAGAAGCTTTACAGCAACCATGGTTGCTGTAAAGTAGTTTTATTGCAATAAACAGAAAAATTCTCAGAAATTGAATGTTATTCTATTTTGTAGAACACTGGATTTATTTGACATCTTTTTATAAGAGAAAAAAGTAAACTTTAACACGCGCTATACTGGGACGGATATAAATATAAAGTTTATATGTAATGTAACTTTTAATTCTTCTTTAATATGGGCATTAATTACTCTTCTTATATATACCGCAATGTTGTTTAGCTACTCAAGAAAATGAGTTTGTATCTTATTACAGAAAACGCGCGAAATGGTATTTTTGACGGACCTTTAAAGTCCTTTCAGTATTATACCGATGCACATAATGTCGTAATCTATTTTCAAATAGTTCATTTAAATAATCTAAAGAAATGTACAATTTCGGCTATATGTTAAAAAGGAAATGCAGTTTTCTAGAGAAATGTCCATTTTCGGCTATATTGCGATTCTGCTACGTTGAGAATTTCATATTATGTGAATCTATTGTTTTGCGAATCTATTATAATGGGCATAACTCGATACAGGCAGTGTCGTAATCGATTTTCAAATATTTTTTTATAAACGCATTAGTTTGATCTTGTACCTTGGTAGAGGGGAACGTGCCTTCATGGCTTATCCTGTATTGAACCTAAACTTATATAATTTATGTATTAAACCTATATTAATATATCCTGTATTATGACATAAATAAATCTACAAAATAGGCAACACGTCTGGTTTTGATGCTCAGGCATGTTCCCATAGGACCGAAGTGCAAAAAAAATCAATTGACATTTGACACTTTGAGTCAACGTCATCTCAATCATACTATATAGTTTGTGATATCAATTAGTATCGCCGATATTGTGAAATTTCTGGGAGTTGTTTTAAATTTTAAAAATTATAAAAAATTTCATACTAATTATTGTTTTAAGAGTTTCTTGATTTTTAATAATATTACCACAGAAGGATAAAAGCTAGAATGCAATGCTCCCTCGTCGTCGAAACGTTGGTATTCCTGATAGAGCAGAACAAATTCAAGAAGAATTGATACCTTATTCTAAATTGGATAAAAACGGAACCACGCACAAAAGGATTGCCGTGCCCCCTACTCAAATTAAACATACGCAACTTGGTTTCGTTGAATCTGAAAGTACTTTTGACTTTTTAGAAGAGTTTGTATTTGAACCAGTGATGGCTTCGAGAGACCGAACTCAAGAGTTTGTCTCAACTGTTCGAAGTTTACAAGGGAGAACCTTGGCCAGGCCAGTTGCAAAAGATGATAGGAAAGCAGTAATTCTTGCAACTTATTCACAATTTATGAGTATGGCTAAAGTGATAAGTAAAAATATAACCAGTACTTATGCAAAACTAGAAAAATTGGCATTGTGTGAGTGTCGATTTTTTATATATTATGTGTCACTATGTTCTATATACCACATAACATTAATTTGTTTTATTTTGCAGTGGCCAAAAAGAAGTCATTATTTGATGATAGGTCAATGGAAATTCATGAGCTGACATATATTATTAAGGGAGATTTAAACTCATTGAACCAGCAAATAGCCAGGCTAGGTGAAATGCCTAGAGGTCGTAAAACAATGCACAGTCATTCATCAAGTGTGGTATTGGCTCTCCAGTCCAGGCTAGCTTCAATGAGTAATCAATTTAAACAGGTAATTGAATACCTTTCAGGTGTACATCCTACACCTTTTTCTGCCTAGGGTTGCATACATGCAGGGCCTTTTAGTCAAAACTATCAATGCGTATAAATAACAGCACAATCAGAGATTCATTGCTCACCTGCACGATAAGTGTGTATACTACCCACTTATTCAAGCCAATATTATCAAGAGGTATTTTTGCATTTTGTTTGGCTTAAATTGACTACAATGCTACTATATATTAAATTATAATATTTCATGTCCTCATTCCTTAATATCATCAATTTTTGGCTTAAAATTTATTTTATAAATTGTATATGGATCTTAATATGTTCATACACTTTATGGATGGACACACTGGATATTCCAGTAGTCACTTAGGTTTCAATCAGGTTTATGCCTATAGTTCTGTTACACATCACATAGGATTTTGTACAGCCTCTTGACAGAAACACTGTGTCTCTCTGTTTGTTAGATAAAGGAAGAAAAAAGATAGGACCAGTACATTCCTGAATCAAGTTTCCATTGGAAGGCTTCAGGGACCCTCATGATAAAATCTATACATCATTATAGATAACTAGTGGATCCCAGTTTTACAAAACCCATTTCCTTTAATGAGTTTCTCTTAATTATATTCTCTTTAATTTATAATTTTACATTATTCATATAAATATTTTTTCAGGTTCTTGAAGTGAGATCTGAAAATCTAAAGCATCAAAACAACAGACGAGAGCAATTCTCGAGTGCTGCACCAATTGTTAAAGAAATCCCATCCATTTTACAGCCAGATGAAGTGAGCATAGATTTAGGAGAAACATCTGGCCTAATGACTCAACAAATGGCTCTTAGGGATGATAGTGACATGTATGTTCAACAAAGAGCTGAGACTATGCATAACATTGAAAGCACTATAGTAGAACTGGGTGGTATATTTCAGCAGCTTGCTCATATGGTGAAAGAGCAAGATGAAGCTATTGGAAGAATTGATACAAATATACAAGAAGCCGAAATGAATGTCGAAGCAGGGCATAGAGAAATTTTGAAATATTTTCAAAGTGTTACAGGAAACAGAGCTCTTATGTTGAAAGTTTTTGGTGTATTAATTTTTTTCTTTATATTCTTTGTTGTGTTTATGGCATGAGGAAATACTAAACCAATGCAAGTATATTATAAATATTGTAATATTGT
>JAFELO010001376.1:150240-184420 GCA_017140195.1 Eumaeus atala
TACTACTACTAATGAAATCTGAAATAGAAACAATAAAATTAACAGATTAGATTTTAATGGCCCCCTCCTATGGTATTACCCTTCTCTAAATTATGTTGAATAAATGACAACTAATATTACAATGTAGCATTCAACTGCCAAAATACCACAAGCTTGTGTTATAGCCTTTTATAGTATAGGGGGACAAACGAGGAATCGGCGCATTTCAACGGCTAACGACAGCCCCCCCCCCCCGCCAATGGGCCTCCAAATTGCGGGAGTGTACATGCAGTGCTGTATATAATTTTGGAATCTGCTTAGTCGTGCCAACTGTAGTTTTCTATTCCAGCAGAGCAGACCAATGAAAAATACTCAACAAGGGATTATAGAGAAATATAACGCAGTCTTGCCTTGCAAGAGTTTTAATAGACACTAATCTGTGGGTGCACAACACACTTGCCTCTTGAAAACTTAGTTTCAGTTACTAATGTGAAGCTATGATGTAAAAAAATATCTAAGATACAAGTCCACTAGCTGCTCACCATCACCCTAGCACCAAACAGCAGGTGATTCCATTTCATAGGTATACATATAAGGTAAATTCATCCTGATTGGCTATTGCCAATGGATTATTATCTAGGCTTCCCCTATGGTCTCTATAGGCCAAATGTCTATATAGACTATGCTAAAAGAGAAATCAATGACAATAATAAATACAAATTATACAATAAATAGACACAGATTTCGTAGAGCTTTTATTAGGAAATATAATATTTAATATTAATATATAAGTCATATTATACAAAATGTATTCTAAAACAGGTGAAATGAAACATGACATTTGTACAAGTACCTTCACCATATTTACATTATTATATGCAGTGTTAATTTTATATTACCAGTTAAATTAATTATTAATGTAAGAATTCATCGCACCAATCCTTTAAGCATTGATAACAATCTGATGACTGTTTAGAGTTTGAGCTACATGTGTCTTTCATCCATTCTTGAAATAACTCTTTATCCTTTTTTAAGACTAAGAACTGTCCCAATACAACATAAGCCTGAAACAAAAATCATAATTAATCATGTATAAAAATGTGTACAGATGTGATTTTTACACAATGGGTGTGAGGCCAGATAGTAGTCACAGGCACTAGTCAGTTTTTTCACAAAGTCTAACATATCCAGTATGAATGTTACTGATAAACTGTTGCTGTATGATACTGATGTAGCATAATGCCAAATACCCGCTAAAATGGTATATTCTGTTTTGTTAGAATATTAGTTTGATGGATCTAACAATCCAGAAAAAATAATCTGCGCTGTTTGCCTATTCCGTCTTGTCGTACTATTCATTCAAAAAGAACCGGGAAAAAATATTCTGAACTGTTAGATTATATTGGGTAACAGAAAGGAATAAAATATATGGATCCGGATTGTCCATACAAAGACTATTTTGGAGTGATGCTTATTACATAATGTCAATACTGATCGAAGTCAAAAGAATAAGAAATTGTCCGAATGATCAAAAATATTGAAGCAAGGTCTGGGGAATATGGTGGGTGTTGAAAACATTACTTCTGTTTGTCTTGAAGTATGGTCTAGCGTTGAGATCTAATGTGGTCATGAAACAGCAGTGGGCATTATTGTGTTGTAACAACTAGCTTTTGCCTCATAATTTTCAATTATTCCATACTGTCTACTACACTTCTCTGGGCAGGTCTTAAAAAGCAGTAGAGCACCAGTGCTGATTTTGCAAAGAATGAAGTAGACCTAAAATTTAGTGAATGTAAGCAGAAAATTGCTACTTTGAATGATCCCGTAAAAGATAAGACAAAATGGTCACTTGTACACATAACAAAACATAAATAAGGGGCAAACGAGAAATCGGAGCATTTACGATTAACGACGCCCATGAACATCGACATAATTACTATGTCGATGCGCCGCATTCCTTTAACCCCCCACCCCCAATGGGCTATTCACAAATCGCACGAAACGTGACACTGAAGGTGTCACTTTACGCCGGCATTATGTGAGCGAGAGGTACTTCCTCAGTCGTGCCGGCCCAATTCCGTTGCATAGGAGGATGCAGTGTCTATGCATGGCACTATCTCCTCCTATGCAGCATGACACTAGGCAAAGTTAACAAATTGTATCACAATTCGTCACTTCTTAAACAGTTTAGGTTTAATGTTAAAGCATATACAGATAGTAAGAAATAATTTATGAATAACTATGTTTAACCAACTATTTCCCAACCTTATCAAATCCGGCAGTTTCCAATCTCTTTCCTAACACTTCGCCAACGCCGGCTAAATCTGTAACCGGTTTGTCTCCCATTGGCTCCGCAACAAAGTTCCTATGTTTTTGTGATGTACTCGACATGGTGGTATTTATATATTATACGTTATTGTGATAACACAATGTTACTTTAAGTGAGATTGTAAGTCCAAAATTTCCGTTGATTATTTTTGTTATAACTTTATCGTCTAAGAGTTCGAAAGTATAGACTAAAGAATGAGTGACGCATGATCATAGAGATTTGTTTGTTTTAAGATTCGTCCTCACGAACAGCCTAAGATATGAACATTCATATAGTTTAGTATTCTTTAATTGTTTTATAAAGTATATATTTAGTTCGCCATTTTTTCTTCATGATGATCATAGAGATATTTTTGCCTTGAATAATAGATATATAATAAATATTATGGCTCAGAATAAAGCATTCGGACAATAAGTACTCATTACTATATAAGTTAGGCTTCTTTAATTGTAATAATAATATCTATGGACTTTTAACGTAAGTACCGTAAGGTTGTATTATAGGTACAAGACAACGGAAATATATGTATTTACTATATTTAAGATTTTTAATATAAAATTTTATAGTAGGTGGGATTCGAACCTACGACCTCTGTCGTAACACGTGGTTTACACGCCACGTCACCAACTGAGCCAGCCGACTGAATTGCGATATATTTTGTTACGACTACAAATGTCTATATTTTTCAATAAAGAAGGAAGATGAGAATACAATACTATCTATGCCTATGTAATCCCGCATTCAGCACATTGCGCAAAGATAAATTAATGAAAACAGAGACACTCCACACATTTGCTTTCTCTTTCATGGATGCGTTTTAGGCTGGCTTCGGTACACTATCTGTTTTACCTCCTTGTGTACAAGCACACAAGCTATATAGTATAAGCTCAAGAAGTCTGCGCGTAAATTGGTGGTATTATTATATGTATATGTGTCTATGTATCTGTATAATAATGGTTGCTATTTGTCATTTGACTCCGGACGCTTAAAAAAATGCCTCTGTAATAATGTCAATTGTCAGTTTTTGCTTGTCAATTGTCATTTAACATTTATTATTAATTATTTTGTTTCAGGAAAAATACGAACTGTAAAGACCGTGAAAAGATCGGAATAATTTTTTTACATTGTAATATCTGTTTAATGCGTTATTCTTAAATTTTGATTATAACAATGAAACAATACCCTTAAACATTGACAAAATATTGTAGCAAATAATAACCTATAACCATGGTAGGCAAATAAATAGTTTATCGTGCTACATATTGTTCATAACATTGAAACTTAATTCTTTTTTCCTGAAACAATTATCTAATATTACAGGATATACCGAATACTGGTACAAGTTCTCCGGGATTGATCGGCTCTGGGCCGCTCTTGCCTCCTCCAATGCTGGGCGGATTGCCTCCGCCGATACCTCCAGCAGTAGCTATGCCACCGGTTCCAGGGATGCCACCTAACATGGGGCCGCTACCCCCTATGGGATTTCCACCTATGATGGCACCATTCTCAATGCCGCCACCGGGATTTCCTCCTTTCAAACCAGTACGCGGCTTGTCAGTTCTAACATTGTACTTACAAAAACTCAATTCTAGGAGCTATCACATATATGCGACTTATAAATTTCTGAGCATATATATGACCAAAGCTGAGCAAACAACACTTTATAATTGCAGAAAGTTAATGGATATACTTAAATTGTGTTTTCAAATAATTAACTGTTAATTGTGTACATTATATACAAAAGAATGATCACAAGTTGTATTTGTTTAGGACCTTGGTGCCCCAGCCCCAGAAATATCACCAATGGCCAATCAAGGCAATCCTTGGTCGGAGCATAAAGCACCAGATGGACGCATATATTATTACAACTCTCTCACCAAGCAAAGTCTATGGGAAAAGCCTGATGACTTGAAAAGTCCAGCTGAGGTTTGTATTTTAGTATATTTCTGTTATTGATTCAATACCTGATTCCAGAGTTGCATTTGAACAATGTATTTCATTATAAGAATAGGGTATATATTTTATACTACTTCCAGTTTTGATAGCTTATCAACTATTGAGCTATATTATTAAAATGAGATATATATTTGCAGAAGTTATTGTCATCATGTGTTTGGAAAGAATACACAACAGATGCAGGACGAGTGTATTATCATAACATTGAGACTAAGGAGTCAAGTTGGGTTGTGCCCAAAGATCTTCAAGAAATTAAGGATAAAATAGCTGCAGAAGAAGCTGCACTGTAAGTGTAATTTGAATTCCTTATGTACTACAAACATGTATTATAAAAATTCTCATTTTTCATGACTGTTAACTTCCTGAAGGCTTTTTTACTTTTAGCCAAATAACAATTCTCTTATGATGAATATCTAACTATGTTATAGGTATGCTAGATATAAAACACTTATGTAATATGATATAATATCCTTTAATTTTGTAATAGTAAATACACAGTTTCATTTTGACATAATTGTAAAATTCCATAGCAAAAGAGTACAAGTTGTGGCATTGTAATGAGTGTCATTAAAATGCTCCAACTTGTCCTTGTCATTAAAATGCATCAAAACAACCATGAACCAGAGCATCCTTCGTCTTCCCCCCTTTGGTCCAATAGACTCACGTACCGCACAAAATGTGACTCTGTTGGTGTCAATATTGTGTGAGTGAGATGTAGGTTCCCAAAGCAGCCATAGCACTAATCCTTTACAAAATCTCACAATCATACATATTTTTACAAAATAAATTATAGTGTATATTTTAGGAGGCATTTAATATTAATTAATAATACATTTGTTGCAGGGCAGGGTTAAATGCAGATATGCCCCCTGGGGAAGTACCGCTGCCCGCATCACCCGGGACATCTGGTAGCTCAGCCCTGGACGAAGCCATGGCCAAGACTTTAGCGGCTATTGATCCGTCACTTGCCAATTCTATACCAATACCGGAAGAAAGTAAGTTGTAAGCATCGTAATATTGGTCAAGCATCTTTAATCTTATGTATCACAATTTCCTGACTTATTAACACTTACAGCCTGGAATGAACTTCCAGAAAATGTCGTAATGGCACTCACTGAAATGCTTTAAGTATAGACTAGAAAAATTAGAAATCTTCAAATATTTGACATACACTCATCACCAAAATAAGCTGCTAGTATGGTTTCATGGTTAATAATAATTCTTATGTGAGATAGTGATATTATTTCGTTACTTTGTCTCTGTCATAAGACAGCCTGATTATGAAGTAATGGGTACAAGATTTGTAAAATTGTGGTCCGAGCAATTGAGAACCCATCTTCTATACTAGTAATAGATGCAAGTATCTGCATAACTGCTGAAGGTAAGGATGCCGAGGCTGTGGAATCATCAATATACTTATTGCGCATGTGTGATGGGCCAACCTTATCCCTGATAACTTTTTTACAACTTCTAAGTAAAGTTTTTTTTTACTTTTTTTTCATCTGCAGTCAAGCCTGAGGAAATAGCGCCGCCACAGATAAATGGACTGGACACGAGTGAACAAACACCAGAACTGCAGTACAAGGACAAGAAAGAAGCCATAGAAGCCTTCAAGGAACTACTCAGAGACAGGGTCAGATTTTGAAACTCATGTCTTGCAGCTAGACAAAAGAGATATCCAATATAAAAATTGGATATTTGTAGAGCCATAAATGTCTATCACATGCACCAATGTGCCATGCTCATTGCTAAGCCTATCAGTATGCTGTCATCAGAGGCACTTCTTGACATCATCATCAGCCCATCTGTTCATTATTAAGCTCAAGTCTCCTGCCTCATGATGTAGTATTCGCGTTATGAGAAAAATGAAGTAGTGTGCGCATGTGTGTCTGTGCAATAACTTGTGCACTATTTGTGCAGTTGGCTCACTTTATGTAGGTGGCCGCCACGGTCAGGATTCGGCTTTGAGGATTATTATTATTATCATCCCTTACTCAAAACCAACCTATCCTTATACCCTGGAATAGCACAGATTCTTTTTCACCTGGTGGGTGGTCGACTATGTCTGCTCGAATGTGGCTTCCATCCTACGATAAAATTAGACAGAGGTTCCGATACTTCGGCCGCGGCATCCTTGCGAGCTGCGTTGTACGCAGAGGAGCCCAGAGGCTTCTCTTTCGATAAAATAAATATCCTCTCATTTAGGGGTCAAACCAGCAGTTGCTATATTTTGGTTATTCTCAATGCCAATAAACATTGCCACAGCCAAAGATTACTCAGGTTCTGCTTCTCACAAACATAGCAGCAGAGCCACCTCACGCCCCTGTGTAAGCAATACGTACGTCCGTCATGACGTCCTTGACGACTTATCTGCCTGCGAAACAGCCTGTTACGAGCCACTTACGACTTAGTACTTTATTTAACAAACTATTTCAGAATGTCCCTTCAAATGCGACTTGGGATCAGTGCGTGAAGATAATATCCAAAGATCCCAGATACGCTACATTCAAGAAGTTGAACGAGAAGAAACAGGCATTCAACGCTTACAAGACGCAGAAGCTGAAAGACGAGAGAGAAGAACAAAGGTAAACAGTCGTGCGAATATACAATGTCTATTTCATTCGGTTTTTTTCACAGTTCATTCAATAAACTGGTTGTCTGTATGCAGATAACGGTTTTCGAATTAATCTGTAAACACGTCGCCCGATGTAGTGAAAGAGGCGACTTGTTAATCTCACTCGCTCACAGGCTCCACCCATTTCTATTACATGGAACGTTACATTCCGTTTTTGTTGCGTTGTTTTATTAAAAAAGACACATGAGTCAGATAACAGGTAACACTGTTTTCAATTTGTGGGTTATATTTTAGTTTTGATAAATGATTTTGTCATAAGTTACGATATACCATAGGAAAATATTACTGTTATCATGAGTAAACAAATGCATGCATAGATACAAAAGAGGTGCCGACAGTGAGCGGATCATTTAACTTTTCGAAGAGCTTGCTCGACTCTAGCGCCTCTAGCGTCTCTAGCGTTTAATTCAGTCTTCCTTGTGTCATAAATTTTTTAATTTCGCACGAAAGATCAGCAAATGTATTTCAATATCTGTATATCCTTTTTGTTTCATTTCTCTCTGCGCAATGCACATGCGGTATAAGATAGACAGAGACAGTAATGCATTCTCATAATTCTTCTCCATTAATCTGACTGCCACTCGTCGTCTTATAACCTCCTATGGTATACCTGCGCAGTTAAAACCCGTAAAATAACTACAAAATGTGTAACAAACGCGAGAGTCTCAAAAGATTATAGACATAATAAAAGTTTACTTTCAGACTGAAAACTAAAAAGAACCGCGAAAACCTGGAGGAGTTTCTGCTGAGCTGCGACAGAGTCACATCGCTGACCAAGTACTACAAGTGCGAGGAAATGTTTGCCAATTTTGAGGTAAATTACTACATAAAGCCGCGTATTGGATGTTCTTTTAGGAACTGTTTATCAGTGTTTATAATAAAAAAAGTAGACCATATAAACTGTTTCTGAAACGTATGTCCACGATTGTGATTGATGTTGCTACAATTCCTATGAATATGTGGTTGCACTGTTACGTCCCTATTTAAAAAGCCCACACAATACACGCCAGCACCTGTAAACTTTAGTTCAATAACCTGGTTGTACAATAGTAGTCTTTGTGACAAACTGTTTGTCGGCTTGCTCTCTGCTGCGGGGAGCATGGAATATGCATTCCAAAAACAATTTTATATTGTTTCTGTTCATTGTCTATTGATAGAAATTATGATATATCATGAAAAGCTACAGATGAACAGTTTTTCTAAGCAAATGTTGTCTAATAGATAAGTGGCTTAATTGTAATCACTGGATGTCATGACAATAAGAAGAAATATTTTTTATACTATAAATCTTTTACAACTTAACTCCTTCAGGTGTGGGCTGGTAAAAGTTAGTGCAATTTCTGCGTTGCAATCGCATCTGGTGGGCATTCCTGTGGTGCTATCTCTCGCTCATGAACCAACGACTATATGTTCCGTGGCACTCGTGAGAGTCCTTATAGCTATATGAGTAATGGGACACATTAGAGCAACACAACAGCAACACCTTTGATTATGTACATGTTAATGAGGTTATGTAATAATAAAAATGTTCTCAGATATGGCGGTGCGTGCCAGACGCGGACCGGCGCGACATCTACGAGGACTGCATGTTCACCATCACCAAGAGAGAGAAGGAGGAGGCCAAGGTCCTGAAGAAGAGGAACATGAAGATGTTGGCACAGGTGACCAAAATTCATTGCAATATGCTGGAATCATATGCGTCACAACAAGTGAAAATACAATTAAATATCGAATACAATTAAGTGATTTTTCGTTTTATTCGATTGTTTATTCATTTTTTAAGGTATTTTTCTGCGCTTAAACAGCCGAACATGCATTGGTTGTTAAGGTCATTGCCATGTAGCGCCATGCTGTATCAACCAGGCCAACAACAGAAGGGTGCTCCTATCATATTCCTTTGTACTGGACAAAGGAAGTGAGCTGACGCAGTTCTCGTTGGGGCAGCTTTGTTTGTTGTTTTATCTAATTGTAGATTGGACGAACAGCAATAATGTGAATTTTAAACGCATGTGCCCCAATAATTTTTGTGAGGGGTAGTGCTATGCTGCAAAACAGTGGAATTGGGCCGGCACGACCGGAGAGGTACCTCTCGCTACATGATACTCCCGTGAAGCGACATCTTCGGTGTCGCGCTTCGTGCGGTTTGTGAATAGCCTGTGGCCCATTGGAGGGACGGAGGAAAGGAGGTTGATGAACGTCGGTAATCAATAAAGGCCCCGGCCCCGGAATCCTCACGATATGCAGTCGAACATGCCTGTCACGAGCCCGACGTGGGCCAAGAGAAGGCTGTCCATACGAGCGTACAGTACAACGAATTGTTGGCGCAGGTGCTGGAGAACATGTCCGCCATCACGTACAGCAGCACGTGGAGCGAGGCGCAGGTGCTGCTGCTGGAGAACGCCTCCTTCAAGAACGACGTCAGCCTGCTGGGCATGGATAAGGAAGACGCGCTCATAGGTAAGACACACTCGTGTAGCACTAGCGACAGCGCGCCGCTGGGCTCAGATGTGGCAGCACGCTTGGGGGCTCAGTGATACTTTACCGTCTAACACATATTAGCAGCCTTCATCGGTCCATTGCTGGACATGGGGTTCTTTCAATGGACGCCAAAACCGGCCAATCTCCTGCTACTCGCATCCACCCCGGACGAGCTACTTCACGGAGATCGTCTTCCCACCTGGTGAACGGTCGACCAACACTTCGTTTTCCTAAATGCGGCCTCCACTCCAGAACCTTACTGGCCCTCCTGCCGTCTGATTTTCAGGGTGTGTGATCAGTCCATTGCCACTTCAGCGAGCTTATTTTTCGCGTGATATCGGAATCTTTAGTTCTCTGCCTTATGATTTTGTTACGAATTCTATCGGACAAAGAAACACCCAACATAGTGTATTCAATAGCCCGCGGAGCTACTGCCAACTAATTAATATAAATATTTTCAGTGTTCGAGCAGCATATAAGAAATTTGGAGGCTGAGTACTTACAAGAGAGGGAACAGGTAAAGAAGAAGAGCAAACGCCAGCAGAGGAAGAACAGAGACAACTTCCTGGTGCGTGTCGCAGCTCCTGCTGCTCTCTGTTGGCTAGGCTGCCTGGCGATGAAGTTATTTTGGTCACTGACAGAGTGGATTTAATACTTTACTACTCAATTAAATTAAAAAAAAAAATGGGCTTACAGCGCGCTTTCGGGCCCGTGGATTTTTTGTGAGTGAAAAAATGAACGTTGAGTAGGTACTCTTCTACGCGTGCCCACTATGTTGGTGTTCCGAAGTATTGGTACAGCACTTTACAATATGTTGTTCGTACTGCAGTGCGAGACAGTTTTTGTTTTTCCATGTCATGAGCACAAACAAAAATAAAGTTACAGAACAATATCACTATTGGAAGATGACAAAAATGATATCTAAATTATCTGAGCCTATTGTTTAACTAAGTAAAAGTAATGCTGAGTGCTGGACACGCTATCGCGAGTCTAGTTAAACAGTTACAACCCTTCATTGTATCGTATATAAAGATGTCAGATGGGTGGAACCGAACTTTACTGAATGACATCAAATCGATTTTTATTTTCTTCATTTGAAGTGGTTCAATGTTTTAAAATAATTAAAGTTTTGCAAGTTACACCATAGTCCATAATTAAAGTTTTGCAAGTTACACCATAGTCCATAATTAAAGTCTGGCAAGTTACACCATAGTCCATAATTAAAGTTTTGCAAGTTACACCATAGTCCATAATTCAGACAGTCAAAAACTCTCGATAAACGTTGTTCTGTGATCGAGCACAACAATGTCCGTCGACAGGAGACAGAAACGAGTAAGGAACAGTTGTCTGTGGCGAGCGTTTCTCTCTGCCTGGCGTTACGAGTTGTCACGAGTGTAGGGATGTGGTGTTGCAGGCGCTGCTGGACAGCCTGCACGAGGAGGGCAAGCTCACCTCCATGTCGCTGTGGGTGGAGCTGTACCCCGTCATCTCGGCTGATATGCGCTTCTCCGCCATGCTCGGTACTGTACATATACGTACATACGCACATACACTCATGCACACACACTGACATGCATGGTACTAACATAGCCGAGTAGCATGTGCGTACTTATACTATTGTTATCTGCAAGAGGGCGGATGTCGCGCATGCGCTGTGTTCCTAGTGATATCGTCCGCAGCACTAGGCGGCTACGAGCGCAACCGCAGTACCCACGCGCATACCGCATCGGTTACACTGCACGCTCGCGGCTGAATTAGTTGAATTGTTACTTGTAGTTGTAAACCTCTTACTAGTGCTATAGATGTCGCTCTCGCTCGCTTAACCCCTGAGAGTACCGGTTATGTTGTCGCGGACCGTGAGAGCCTATTACAGGGAATTGCATTGCAACGCAAATACATAACTTCTCACCTTGCGTATGTTTATGGGCTGGTCAGCAAAGATTATTTATGGACGTTTATATCCTTATGGAGAAAAGAATTAAATCTCAAAAAACTTTCCAATTGGCCAAGTCCATTTGTCCATCTGTCCTTTAAGTCATATTTTATCACCGCCGTAATGAAACTTCACAAATCATATCCATGACCAAACGCCAGGGTGAAGCACGAGCGAGAGATGCCGCACTCGTGCCTGCCTGGGTGATGGGGCCACAGTGCAGCGGAGCAACAGCACGACTTGTGTTGTAGGTCAGAGCGGCTCCACCCCGCTGGACCTGTTCAAGTTCTACGTGGAGAACCTCAAGGCGCGCTTCCACGACGAGAAGAAGGTGATCAAGGAGATACTCCGGGAGAAGAGCTTCGAGGTGAAGGGCGACACCACGTTCGAGGAGTTCGCGACCGTGGTATGCGAGGACAGCAAGTCCGCCTCGCTGGACGCGGGCAACGTCAAGCTCACTTACAACTCGCTGCTCGAGAAGGTACACGACACGCCACAAGCAGCGGTATTTTAAGTATTTACGGTTTTAGTACGGTTATAGTACGGTTATTAAGTATTGGTACAACCTACAATTCCCAAACCCTTATACATTCATTTTTTTAAGATAATATTTATCTTAAAGCACAATTTTAATATTCACGTATGATCGCTAAACAAATGCTAAAAAAACGTTTATATAATTTGGTAGTTGCATTCAAAGTAAAGAGCAGAGGTACGAAAATTATTTTCCAGGCTGAGGCTCGGAACAAAGAGAAGATGAAAGAAGAGACGAAAGCGCAGAAGAAGATAGAGAGTGCGTTTAAGTGGGCGCTGACGGACGCCAGCGTCGACCACACGCTGTCGTGGAGCGAGGCGCGGCAGAAGCTGGACCTCGGCGCGCCGGAGTTCGCGGCCGTGCCGGACGAGGACGACCGGGTCAGGATATACAAGGTATTCTTTCCTATTATTATGTCCACGGAAACAGTCCGCGCCAGGATACAAAACTTAATATATTATAACAGCGAAAATTACGAAACGCGTACGTGTGTTGGGGAAAAAAGAATAAATAATTATTCAAATTGTTCTATCTGAATAAACTTAACAGCCCATCAAGTACAACAAACGTTCTTGCACAGATAAAAAAATAACTAATTCAATAACTTTTTGAATTAAGATTGACGACGACTTGAGTTTTTTTTTCAAATAAACGAATGCCCATGAAATAATAACAGTGATACAGTGAGCATTCGAATGTTGTGAAAAAATAAGCAAATTGATTATATGTAATTATATATACATAATTTATATAGTCTTTTAGAGGTTAAATTTATCTTAGAAATTAAAGTAGTCGGTTCACATAGACTTGCTTTGACAGTCGGCCTTTCAACAGGTAGAAAAATACCATTCATTGTCTATTTGATGGTAGCAGTAGTCGACTTACTAGTTATTATTTGTTTCAGGATTATCAACATGAACAAGAAGAGAGCTGCATGCACTACCACCACCCCAAGGCGTGCAAGTCCAAGAAGTCCAAGAAAAAGAAACGCTCCCATGCGGCATCCCTGGTGAGTCAGGTCAAGTGCGCCCACAAAATGGTACAACGCTAGTATTCTTCTAGTCGCTCAGAGATCGAAATTCCTTCCTAACAAAATATAAACCATTCGACTTCGCATACAGTTTGAATGTGTTTTTAAGTGAAACTTGTTCGTAAAAAATAAAAAACTAAACTGCAAATTCAATGTTTTCTGTTTGACAGCTGTCACTTATTATAAAACGTGCGCCTAGTATGACGTTTTATTTTACAAATTTAATGAATTTTCAATGCACTTCATACATAAATACACTAAAATGAACCCACCAATATAACACAATACCAAATTTCAAATTTGTAGGTTTATAGTTTCTGGGATTTTGCGATAAATGTGTATATTTAGATGGTAGCTTTATTAGTCTGCACACTTCCTTCATATAATCTTCAACTGAACGAAATTTCAAATTCTTCGATTCGTGCGATTCTTCAAAAAAGGAATGCCAATTTTGGTGCTTCACGTATCAAGACTTAAATGAATTAAATTATATTACAGAAATTATAGTACGTAACAACACCTTCAACCAACTCTTTAAGATGTATGACGATTGTTTGTCCCGTTATAGTGTTAATGAAGTGACCTCTGTTCACATATATACGCACAACTGTGTCTATTTGGACACTAGATTCATCTTGAAGAACGAACCATAGGCAAAATAGAATTGGTAGTAATAATCAAATAAAAGAACGTCATCGATGGCAAAGGCACTTATTGAGACCGGGTTGTGTTCATCCGGCACATCTAAATCTAGCGAACCTCGCTCACATGATTCCGCTGAAAAGTGACCGAATAGCTATAGCGTTGTGAGTTTTCGGTGACCCGATAGAGGAAGGGAGGGCAACACATTTGCATAACAATAACGCGGATGTTTGTGGCAGTCGGTAGTAATTAAAAAGCTGACTCCTCATTTGCCCCTTTATATACTAGTATTTTTTTAATAAAGAGTACATGACGTTACCGAAGCCAAGTACACAGATATTGCTACAGCTGATTATATAGTGTCCGTCTCCCTCAGTCGCGGTCGCCGTCTCCCGCGCGCTCCGTGTCGCCCGCGCGCTCGTCCGCGTCGGGCGCGTCTCGCACATCGCGCGACTCGGACGAGCGCAAACACAAGAAGGCGAAGAAGAAGCATCGCAAACATGAACCGGCGCCGGTGAGTACCGGATTTTTTCATTTAAGAATGGCAGACTTGATTGGCTGTCGATATCCATATAAACAGCAACCGTGTAATCTTACAAAACAAACGCAACGCAATACAGACTAGTTTACGCCCAGAGAACGAAGTTCAATGTTGACATTGAATTTTGTGAAAAAACCAAATCAACTTCAAATATGATGATTATACAGGCGTGTACATATCGGGTTACGTCTCTCCCATCTGCGGTAGAGTCTGTCCACTTTGCCACCCAAAGCTTATCTTGTCGCCCGAGGAGCCCTCACAGTAATCTGATGAAGCTGTATTGAGATTCTCTTCGCTTCCACAGCATAAGTACAGGTCCAAAAAATCTTCAATTGTGTCAAATTCGCGCACTTCTTTAAAAAAGAGATGATTTTTTTCTTCACGTATCAATGTATACATAGACTTGTTGGACACAGAGCTTGGCCTTTTCCTCGCAGGCGGTGGATAGTAGTGTATAGTTGCCGATGGCCCATTGGAGGGAGGAGGAAAGGATGGCAAGGCATCTGCATGACGATTATACGGATGTCTATAGGCGTCAGTAGTCATACAAAAGCTTCGGCTGCTTGTTAACCTTAGACTATAAAAAAGGGAAATGAAAGTCAAGGTATCGAACACCGGTTATGATAAAAATGCGTGTTGAATGTGTCGTGCTTGACGGATGCTGTCCGTTTGCAGAAGTCGCCGACCCCCGAAGAGGGCGGCATCTCCGACGAGTCGCCGGTGCGCCACAAGAGCAAGAAGAGCAAGCGCAGCGCCCCGAGCAGCCCCGAGCAACACGACCTGGCGCACAAGAAGAAGAAGAAGGACAAGAAAGAGAAAAAGGAGAGGTGAGAGCTCTTGTATGTAGGACAAGTGGTTTTGTTTTTTATTTTTTATTTTATCAAAGTTTTCTTTTTTAAATTACACCAAAGATTAGACGTTTACATGTCATCCATAAGTTCCGTCGAATCAACCTTTCTGTGTTCGTTTCTTTAAATTTTACTTATGCCATTATCAATTCAACAAATAATGAACGGATGCAGTTCATTATTTGTTGAATTGATAATGGCATAAACACCTGGTGTGTTCAGGGATCTTAACTGAGACTTACTTTTTGTATGGAAATAAGACATTTATCTCGTTTTCTCATCAATTCCATTTATATCGATGTGATCTTTTTCAACGCTTATTTTGGCTAGCCTTGACTGGCCTTATAGTCTGTATATTTGTCCCGTGCTTTCAATCACTTTGATAGTGTCACTTATATCTTGGTTTGATGAAAGCACCTTATTATTATTACGGTAGGTCCGCGGCGTGGAGCGACGCAGAGCTGGAGTCGCGGCGCGCGGCGCTGCTCGCACAGCTGCACGCGCACGAGGCGGACTGACGTAACGTCACGCACGTGCGCATCTACAACCGCTACCCGCCGCGCCCGCACACGCCTCCCTCGCCAGCCCCCTCGTCTTCCTCGCCATGCGCGGGGCGCTGCTGCTGCCGCCCGCACACGCCTCCCTCGCCCGCCCCCTCGACCCCCTCCCCCAGCCCGCCGCGTCGCAGGCGCCGTCCGCGCACGCCCCCTTCTCCCGCGCAGCAACAACGTCCGTCGTGGATGCCCGACTATCGTTCGCCGGCCACGGACCCTTCTGATGACTCGGACGTGTAACTGCTAACAATGATTAAAAGTACTGGATGCATTACGCGCACCACACACAGAGTGGGCCTCCCTATCTATCAGTGAACTAGCACCAGTTATACGATATTCATTGTTTTCGTTCCGTTTCTAGAGACCTGGAAGCAGGCAGGTGCTTTTAACGAGCCTTGATGACTTTTCATATCGAATGTATCGCCGCTCGTCGCTCGATGGCCAGTACCTAACGGACTCGCCGTTAAACAAATTACTTTTATGTTTTAATTTTAAATAAAGCCGAATAGAAGTAATGCAGAACTGAAAGTACATCATTTAACATTTTGTAACATAAGTTTACGATTCTAGTAGTGTATTGTGTAGTTGGTCAGGTACACAAATAGATGTGAGTGTGTAGAGTAGCTCTGTTGTATTACACGGTGTGGTTCCGTGCGGGGCGCTGTAGTCAACTGCACGGGTATTTGTTAGTAGTAGGTAAAGGTTATTTTTTTATTGTATAAACTTATTTTCTCGACTTCAGTACTTTTTAGTTTCAGGGTACGCGAACGCGTTTAGGTTATACATTGAATAAATGTTAAACAATAAATCGACATTAATAATTCCATACTTTTTACTTTTAACGCGTACGATAGCGGGGGAGAGGGGAGGCAGGTTATGTTAATTTGTGATCTAACGCATATACAGTTTTGTAGGGGCGATTTCACAGGTTTCTATTAAAGTTTCAAGCAGCATTTGGCCCTTGTTACACTCCTAACTACTACACGAATGCTTTGAAATAATTACTCTTATCCGGAACCCGTGAAATAGACATTGTGATTTGCCTTCAAATTCCTTTTAGCTTAACCGGGGCTTTAATGGGAACTTGTGAAACCGTCTCATAGATTCTAGATCAGGATGTCTGATGCGACACCAGAATAGTAATAATTGTACCCAACATACATTTTCAGTAAAATATTTCTATATCCTAGTACTCTCTATTGTAACATTTAGGTTATATAACATAAGCACAGTGACGTAACATAGTATATGATAATACACTAAATACATTATCATGAATCAACTTCTGGTTTCATTTTATTGCTATCATTTAATGGAGTCTCATAAATACGTGTCCTGTCCACCTTCCGGAAACGCAGGCTGTACCACATACATACCGAAGATAACAAAACTCATGAATAAATAACTACTGTTTGTGTGTCCTTCATCCTATGTCAGGCCGCAGAACATGTATAGCCGAACTTCGGCAACGGCGGCTGTCTCTAGAAACAAGCCAGCTGCGTAGGACCTGAGTAGTCTTGAGTACACTCCTTGTTTCATTATCCACGCGTGTTCTCCGAGGCACAGAGGTGTTACACCGCCAACTGCTACTAATAACAGAATAACATACATTATATGCATGTATGTACGCCTAAAAATTCCATTAAAATTTGCGTAAATGACATGATCGCGCGAGACCTGCGGGTCGAGTCAGTCGGTGAGTTTGTGGCCCGATTGTCTCGAGGCATGGTCCGCACGCCTACCTGAGGCACCTGGCCCCGCTACACGCGCGACCACCCGACGGGCGGCCGTAACCGCGTGAGCTCGTATCACGTGTTCCACCAAGCGGAGAGGGGTCCTCGGCCCCGGCAATCAGGACGAGGATCATTCAGTCACATTCATAACCCACACCACAATTGGACATCATCACACTACACTCCCCACCACACCTGCAGGCCAGTAGGCCGCGGTCGCAATCACAATTTCAGGCCATACGGCCTTAGCACTTAGGTGCGTAACAACCCACCACCATCAGTGGGTTGCCCCATCACAGAGGGGATAGCTGCCCCTCGCGAACGACCCGGGTCATGAGGTTCGCCTTGAAACCCGCAATCCTCACAGGCCCCGCACGGGCCAGTGCAGAAGACTCACGGACGGACACTCCTTGTTTCATTATCCACGTGTAATCCGAGGCACAGAGGCGTTACACCGCCAACTGCTACTAATAACAGAATTACTAGAGACGGGATTATATGCAGCACAATAAGGTTTATATATGCATGTATGTATGCCTAAAATTTGCATGAAAATGGAAGAATGTGCCGACCGCTCCTGGCTTATATGCCAAGCGTCGCGATGCACAGTTTCGGGATGTCTATTCTAGCGAGACGAGGCTATACTCGCGCCATATAAAGCATGTGTTACATTTTGTAGCGTGTTCAGTCAATGGTGAGCGGATAGCCGTACAACGAGATAAGAGATCGCGACATCATGTCTTTACTGACGTATGCGAACTAAATACTTCTGCTTTGACAGCAAGTCATCGTTTTAACGTTTCCGTTTTCGCGGTGATAGAGTAGAGTATGCGAGTAGATCGAAACAGATGCTGCGATCTTTTCTCTCTTTCTAACCGGTTCAGGTTGGTTGTCAGGGTCCTCTATTCCTATCTGTCCCAGCTATGGTTCTGACCTGCGAACGGCGAAAAAGGTGATCCACAGTAAAACATGGATTTAACTGGTAAAATATATTAGGAATACAACATTTATTATATTTGTTACATAAAATTATTATGATTTTAAATAATTAAATGATTTAACATATCATATAGCTATTAGATATATAATAATAGCTGTATCATCTATGTACATGTCACATTTCATGCAAATCCGCCCAGGGCTTACATCAATATGCTGCACTAGCTTCATTTGCACAAAATAGGTTCTGCACGTAATTTTGTTCGCATGGAATGTTGGAGTGTGTACACTTATACCTAAGGTCAGTACCTACGTCTCAAGTATAAATAGATGTTCTTGTTAATTTTATATAAAATGTTTTATCTAATTTTGTTTTTTTCTCGGACCTGAAATTATGTAGTGGAAACGAAGAGAAGCCCAATACAGCTTCATAGGAGTGCTAGGAGTGCTCGTCGGGTGACGAGACTATGTTTGGGGTCTTAAGAGGGACCGACCAGCAGATGAGAGATGGATCTCGATAAGAATGTTTGTAACAGCTAATGTAACTACTGTATCTTGACTAGAGGGACCGCTCGGTTCCTCCATTCCCGACCCTGACATCTGGAGAGCATCATGACTGGTGTTCTATCTAAAGAATATTCTCGCACTAGTGAGACTATAGTACAGCAGTTTATATTCCTCCTCTAATGTCTTGATCTTCTTCTCGGTCAACGCGAGCGCCTGCTGCAGTTGTACGCTGCCTTGTTTCTTCTGTTCACAGATCAACTCTTTCTCTTTTCTTATATGATTCCATATTGAGTCAAACCAATACAAGGATTCGAAGTTGCAGTCCTGAAATTGATAATTTATTTGTAATTTAACCTCAACAACATATTTACGTCAGCGACCTAATGAGAGAACATAGCGCTACACATAATTATATTTTAATGATATATTAAATGTTGAATGTGATAAAAGCCCCTTTGTCATTTCCGAAACAAGTAATCGTCGTCGGTGAAATAGTTTGTCCGAGGGTTGTTCAGAGTCAGATTGTCCCAAAGTCAGGGGTGGAAGCGTCATCCATCTGTGTAACCTTAGTAGTTAGTTACCAAAGTACTTGTCTGTCACCCAGAGGTTAGGGCATGTCCGTAAATATGGTCTTTACTTATAATTCTTTGTAATCATAAACCAAATTTAAATTTTTAAGCATGTGTCTGTCTACTGGTGGCCTCACGTCTGTCTCATTTAATGAATAGATAAATTAATTCTAGACCAGGCTAGCTATGTTAGCCGGGATAATTATTTGCTTAAATGCCATTATCCCGCAAAACAAAAGAAAGGTCGTGATAAATGTAAAAAAGTTGTATCGTACCTGATCTAATAATTTCAAAATATAAGCCACGCCCATCGCAAAACCGTCGTCGGTGAACGTAGCGCCCGTCTTGTTCTTCTTCGACATCTTGTCCTTGGACAGTATCATGTGCTCCACGAAGTTCACCGTCAGAGGGGGTATAATTATAAAGAAATTTTTGAGATGAATATTCTTAGGGTTCCTGAACACTGGAGCGAAAACGTCCACCAGCAACTTGAAATATTCCGTGCCCTGTATGAAGTTACTTATCATCCCGTTCACGTTCTCGTCGAAGTTCTCAGCAGACTGCACACATTGTCGTGTCAGTTTATTCTCTTCGCACGAATCCTTGATTCGCTTGGGCTCGAGGTTGGGCAGAAACACTGTCGCGTTAGAACAACAATGTCTGCCACCGGATCTGACCATACGCACGTAACCCATCGCGTTGCCGATCTGACTTATCAGATCTCTGAACAGATCCAAGTAGCTCGCTCCGTCGTCGTTGACTCCCAACACTTTTATCGCTTTATTAAATTTGTCCGCACTCTTGTAGGAGTACATGTTATTTTGCACTTTGGTGGTCTCCTTGAAGTATCGCAAATCCTTTATGAGTCGCGATTTGATCTGCTCGTCGTATAGGAACTGTGAGAAAATTATGAATTTGTTCTTTAGAAATTGATACGTGAAGTTGACTGTAGTGTTCATAATGCCCGTGCCATGTGTCCTTATGGAGTTGGCCACGTGCCTGATGTTTATAGAATTCAGATGCTTGTTGTTGCTGCTCTTCTCGACGAATATTTGATTGTTCAGGTTGTATTGGTACTTGGCCACAAATATGTGAATGTTCCTCATTATCTCCAGCACGTCCAGTCCCTGCTCCAGGGTCTGCGTGGGAAGATTATCTTGTATTGTGTTCACGTGGAACTTAAGTTTAGCCATTTGCCTCATTTCACCGTATGTTTTCCAATCGGATAGAACTACAGTTGTTAGGTTGTAGTAAGTTTTCGATAGGTAGTGTTCAACAGAAGGAACAACTGCCATGTAGGTTTTGCATAGTCGAAGATTGTCCATTAAAAGAAATATTTTTTTGATCATATCATCAGTGAAAGGATTGACGACGTCTAGTTGCAGATGGGAGTGTATGTGTAGTCTCAGGTTTGACTCCACACTTTCATTGAATTTATTTATAACATGATTATTTACCATTCCAACGAGTTTCGTTTGGAACTCTTCAGCCTTTTTGACACCAAACATATTCTCCGTCTCCTTTAACATATTGATGGCATCATCCAGCACCATCAAGAAAAAGTTTAATTTAATGGCTTGTAATTGCATACTAAAGTTTGATTGGAAATAAATGGGAAGAATATTTTGATGCCAAAGTACCCATGAACAATTGGAAAAACTCTTTATATTTGTTATGAAGTTTGAAATTGTTTGAATTTTCTCTAATATTGATCCCAGTCTGACATAGCTATCTTCGATATATGTGCTTTCTGGGACAAAACTCAATGCAATGTGTGCGGCAATGTTCCGTTCTACAGTAGATGCTCCTTTTATTGCTTGCTCGGCAATGACGAGACACGTCAGTTCGTCTAATCTTTTACTAGCATATTTCTTGTCACTAATAAGTGTTTTTTTCACCTGCAGTATAGATGAGACGGCTTGGTATGTTAAATGTTGAATTATCATATCCATAGAGTTTATGATTTGATTGTAATTCCTACTAACAACATTGTTTAAGCTTTTCAAAATGTCCATCACATCAAATAGAGAGAGCAGTAAATTTTTAGACAAAGGCAAACCTAGCAGTAAGTGTAGATTGACAAATGTCAGAATTGAATAATTTGTGCAGGACTCTATATCTAATCCATCAAGAATTACTTTCGAATGAAGAGTCATATCGGCTGCACTGAGTTTGTTATTTAAAGAGAAAACATCTTCTACAGTCACGATCCATTGCAAACTCAAATTTTGAAGATTCGATATGTCCTTAGATATAGTATTCTTCTTAGATGTCAAATATGTTTGTCGAGCCTTAAGCATTGTTTGTGATAATTTGGTGTGGTACGCACAGAGAGAGGGCACATATCGTTGCAGAAACTGCTCAGGAAACCAAAATACTGTTCCAATCACATATACACTGTGAGCCTGTAAAATAATGTGTACTTAATTGAATCACCTGTAATGTATGACATGCTTTGGCGAATAGATAAATTGAATTAACAAAACCACTAATAAATTTTATGAATGGAACACCTTGTCTACCTTACCTTGGTATTTAAGTCAATTAAATTTTTGAAGTTCTTCTTATCATTGGAACTAAACAAATATGAATTGAGGACAAACAAAGAGTTAATCTTTATAGATTTGTACAAGTTATCACTGTTTGACTTCTCTTGTACTAGTTTATCCAAGTTTATTATGACATTTTTTATATAATTACTGAACTCTGAATAAACATTAGTACAATCACCATCTTCCAATAAATGTTGTCTTGTGATAAGTAAATTGTTCAGTGAATTTTGAACAATATCATCATTCATGATCTTTTTTGTAACATTCTCCATAGCGACCAATAGTGCTGCATGTTTACCTGCGTCTAGGTCTAATTCAATGGGTTTACAATTTTTCACACATTTGTAAAACTTGTGCCATTTAGAAACCAAATTACATTTAGATATAAGAAGTTCAGATAAAACTAATATAGTAAATATCTCTCCAATGTTATTTAGTATAAAATGCCACTGTATTCCATCTGAAAAAATATTATGAAGAGATAATAATAATATATATGATATAGGTATACTTAAAATGTTATAATTAAAATTTGATACTTAGATAACATATTGTTACAACTTAGTAGCTAGCTAATGTTCAATTTTGAGGATGATATTTTACCTTTTTTATTAGGAGTGTACCCATATATGCAACCATTTTTGTATTTTATATTAGGTCAATCAATAGTTCATTCAGATTTGGGTATTACAATTTAACCTTATTCAGGATTTGGGCTGATTTGCCTCTGCAGCCCATAAGTCTGCAGTTCACCTGTATAAAAACTAGCATACTTGTCGAAATACCCTGGATTCCTCAATATCATCTGACATAGAAACATAGGAGAAAAAAATGTATACTTACTTGTGCTAATAATTTTCTCCTTGAAGATTGAAAACAATTGACTACATATATTATTAAGAGTGTCATTGCATCTATTTATAAATGCACTTAATAAGCATATGGATTCCATTTGGTTAAAAATGTCACTGTCTATATATTCATCATAAACTGCTAAGAATTTAAAGTGTCTGGAAAAAAAGGACAAACCATTATTGCAAGTTTCTACCATTTTTTTCTTATTTATACATTATGGTGCAAATAAGCTATTACTCTATTCCTGTTGTCCAACATAGACACTCAGAAACAACACAAAACCTGATAGCATTGCTGAACGAGAGGTACCTTTCCACACCGGCCGGCCCAAGTCTGCTGTGATGTACTATTAATATAAACAATTATTATTAAGAGAAGTCTTGCAAATGTCTATGGGCGGCGGTAGTCACTCGTACCCGCTCGTTTGCCGCCTATCTAAAAAAAGATAATATAAGTACAATTATTATTTGTTTACCTTTCAAATGCCTCAACCTTTAATTGTTTGATTTCAGTACATAAGGATACTAGGACGGATAGAACTTTTGTTATGATTAAATTGTCCGACGATACTAATTCGTTTATTAATATTTGTTCCTTCGGTGATATATTTACTTGTATTGGAGAAAAAGTTTTGTTTCCTTGTAAATTATAATCATTAAACAGACTCATGTAATCCTGGTACTGTTTTTTGAATAATTCTCCATAGCTTTTTAATATAAGCGATCCAGCTTCCTTTTCAGTGTCCGACCTCATATTTTATTTAATTGGCATTTAATAATCCAAATGAAAAATTGTTTCAGGAGAGTTTCAAGTATAAATATTTTTTCAAGAATTACTGAAACCGGAAACGACTTAACTATGACATTTTATTAGTAAAGTATTATTATTAGAGAGTAGAGTAGATTGTGTAAACAAGAAAGCAGGTCGATAGAACCTAATAGTTAATAATTATTAATACTAGACAGTAGTAATACATAAATCAACTGATAATAAACACCAGTTTTTAAGTATTATCTATAATAAACACGGAATACACAATTTTTGTCTTTCAAAAATGACTTTGACAAATTACTTTTTTTTTTATATTTTTTTTTCAAATTAACTTAACCGTTAAATTGAATTTCACATACGGCTACAATTATACCATAAACTGGTGTCTGATTTCTTTTAAAATTTGTGGACAAAAACATATTTATTTTAAGAATTTTATAGTAAACAGTTGTTTAAGATGATTATGAAGATGATTTTAATGAAGTTGATGAAATTTATGCCAACAGTTTAATATTTTGTGAAGTGTCAAATCATATAATGCTGTATGGTAAATTAGTAAGACGTCAGTGTTTCTTATTTCGTGTATGTACATTCGGAAGAGAGTTTTCATATTTTTCAGCATGGGATATATTATGCTCATCATTAAGATTGTTTGAGGATTTATACAAGTGGGTTAATTAAGAGATCGTGATCTCTCTTATTGATGGTGAAGACGTAAAGCACTTATTGTAATAAAATGTGTGTTTAAAAATACTGCGCCGCTACTAAAGAATTAGAGAAAAATATTTGAAGATTTGACGTCTAATGCGAAGTGTCAAAATGTCTACTGCAGTCACTGTTTCGTACCTGCCAAAAGTATAAACTAAAATTGTGTGATCGAAGTTTTTCTGGTCTCCTATTCTGGGATTTTTTTTAAACTCTCAATAATATTTTCTTCGCAACTGCAGCCTCATTAAAGATTAATTATTAGGTGGTGTTTTTGTTAAAAGTTTTCATAACTTCAATAAACATGGATCAAATGCTGCCGAGTCCCTACAACATTCCGGGTATTGGAACCCCACAATACCAACCAGAGGAAGATCAACAAATATTGCCAAATGCTATGCAACAACAACATCACCAGCAGCAGCAACAGCAGCAGCAGCAGCAGCAGCAACAACAACAACAACAACAACAACAACAACAGCAGCAGCAACATATACAACCCTCTTTAGTTTCGTTAGGTTCATCTCCTTTAAGTTTTGGTTCATCATTAATGGGCACCCCACTAAGGACAATGCATACATATGCTCCAACTGCAAGTTATTCAACCCCACAGCAAATGATGCAGCCCCAAACACCGGTAAGGTTTCCTGTATAGTGAATTACCAATTTACATTAGAAGGGTAGACATGTTTTATTACATACTTATTAATGTTTTAGCAAAACTTACTGTCTCCAATGATAACGGGTGGTAGTGTTATGCCACAGATACTGCCACAAGTGAGCCCTGCACCTATGACACCTATGACACCTCATTCTGCTGATCCAGGGATTTTACCACAATTACAGTAAGTTTTTAATTATTCATCATATTCAAGGTATTCAAAAACTTGCTAATTTTTATCTTAAATGTCATATAGTTTGTAGAAGTAGTAATAATAACAATCTGTGAGTCCTCTGGCAATATGCTCATTACAATAAAACTACCTTTACAGATTTTATTGCGGTGTATTTAATGACTTAACTAGCCTGATGTTGCAGAAGCTTTACAGGAACCATGGTCAGGAGTGGACCAAGATGACAGATGTCCACCCCTGACCATGGTTGCTGTAAAGCTTCTGCAACATCAGGCTAGTTAAGTCATTAAATACACCGCAATAAAATCTGTAAAAGTGGTTTTGTTGTAATGAATAGCATTTGCATAAACTTACCACATCAATATGTTGATGTTGCTTTAGTTAAATTTGTCTAAAGATTAATTCTTTCTTTCAAAATTAAATGTAAAATTTGTTCAACTGTACTTCAGGGGTCCTCATAAGGGTTGTTAGTAGGAGAGGGAAGAAGGGGTGATGGAGAGGGAGGAACAAGAAATAAAAGCCATAAAGGGCTGTTAAAAAAATATAAGTATTAGATTATACTAGAAACCTTTCACGGTAGTTAAAATTTATAATATAATATATATTGAAGGTGAGGAGGGTATCTTTCTCACAATCCTGATACCAATCACCGGTAGTTTGGTGGAATGTTTTGTTTTCAAAAGAAAACTATCACTTAGTGTATTGATTTACCAACTAAGATGGCCAGCTGGCTTGGCAATGTGGCGGTTAGACCATGTGTTACGCCAGAGGTCGCTGGTTTGAATCACCTAGGTCTAGAATGTTTATATATGTATTTCTGTAATAAAAATCTTAAATATATAAACCTTCTTGAATTTATATAACATATCAAATGTATTTCCATTGTCTATTACCTATAACACAAGTCCTAATGTTACCACAGGACTGGGTTAATGTGTAAAATAAGTTCACTGATATTATTATTATCATTATATTATTTTACGTAGTGATAGTTATTTATACTAGTAGCAAATAAAAAAAAAGTGTTTTCAGTGCAAATAAAAAAAAAGTGTTTTCAGTGCAAATAAAAAAAATACTTAACCATGAAGACTTAGTGCATGCCTGACCATTTTATTTCATTAAAATATTAAAATTAATGCATATTATGTTAAAATATGAATTATATATTTGCAAATCTCCATAGAATCTTATACATTCAATGTTGTGTGGACTAAAATGTCAATACCCAAAATCTTTCATGCCATTTTGATTCTCTATGCATCTTTTACCATAATATCCACAGAGTGTTATGAGAAACTGTTTGTATGTTTCTGATCAGCAAGCGAATTTCGTCATCAGACTTTGCTATAAGAGTAAAGTTTCATTCTTCCTCCATTCACACTATTAAAAAAATAATGGGAATAATTTTCTTCACATATATTTTTTGAAACCTATGTGGTTTCTGAATGTGTAAAGAGTGTGTAGACTAAACAATATCATAATAAGACTATCGCCGATACAGATATATCTTATTCTAATTTCAGAAACATTGTGTCTACAGTTAATCTGAATTGTAAATTAGATTTGAAAAAAATTGCTCTTCATGCAAGAAATGCTGAATACAATCCAAAACGGTTTGCTGCTGTCATTATGAGGATAAGGGAACCAAGGACAACAGCATTGATATTCTCTTCAGGGAAAATGGTTTGCACAGGTGCCAAAAGTGAAGAAGACTCAAGATTAGCTGCTAGAAAATATGCTAGAATTATACAAAAATTAGGCTTTACTGTAAGTAGGCGACAAAAAGATAATTTTGAATATTTTTGTTGCTTAGTCTTATGGAATACTATACACCTTACATATTTAAAGCATGCAGTACGAAAGAAATTGAGGAGTAAAATTGTATGATTGATATTATGACTCAAGAGTTTACTCTTGACATATATCATTATTTATAAGACTCTTTAGTGGAGATAAATATTTTATTTGGTTGATTTCTTCAAGACCCATACATGATACATGTTAAACTGTTCCTATTGGGAATTTAGTACCAGTGAAGTAGCAAAGCTTCTTGAAAGTTCCCTGTTGGTGTTGTGAGAATTGCTTAGTAATCACTATGGAAAATGAGGCTGCCCTACCTACCCACTTTAGCATAAATTCTAAAAGAATAGTCAATTCATCAGGTATGGGTGATAGGTGTGCAATAAATAAAGTATTATTGAAGAATATAATAACATATTTTATTATATTCTTCAAAAAACTGCAGTTTCATCGTCTGTTAGGGAATTGACAGCACAGATATAGGTCGTGTTGTTGAGATGGCCCTCGACTCTTACGACTTATAAGAGTCAAGGACAGTGAGAATTCACAAAACACCAGCACACATTTTGTGTACACTGTTTGCCATCAATGATACCTATTTGATACCTTCTGTGTTTGTCTGCACCTAACAAGTGCACCTACGTGAAACATACCACTTATTAGTACAGTACCATACTAATTTCTTGGTAGTGTCTTAACATGAAGGTAATTAGCCCAGCATTGACCTCCTCTCTTGTTCGGGCTCAGGAACTACAACAATGTAGGAACTAACACTGGCAGATGAGAGCAGCTAGTATTTACTAAAAAAAATTGTATCTCCATGCATTAAACTAATAAGTAAAATTTTATTGCAGGCAAAATTTTTAGATTTCAAAATACAGAACATGGTTGGAAGTTGTGATGTAAAATTCCCAATCCGTTTAGAAGGATTAGTTTTAACACATGGACAGTTTAGTTCCTATGAGCCAGAGCTTTTTCCTGGACTCATTTACAGAATGGTCAAACCAAGAATAGTGTTACTGATTTTTGTATCTGGAAAGGTGGTATTAACTGGTGCTAAAGTGCGGCAAGAAATTTACGAAGCGTTTGATAATATTTATCCAATATTGAAAAGTTTCAAAAAACAGTAGTTTCTACTTTTTAAAATTTAAGTTTAACATCTTAATTATAAAATAATTTTAAAAGCAGGTTTTTTATTTCAATAATTAAGGTACACTTGAAGCACACCTGTAATGAAGTCACTGCGTGCACCACAGAATTGCCATTTTTACGAATCATCACAACCGATGATGATGATTAACTTGATCAATTTTGATAGTAAAAGATTTATATAAATACAAAAAATCATCAAATTTTTTGGAGCCGTTTCAGAGAAACCAAGTGTGTATATACCAGAGAGGTCCTTAGAATAAAATATAGAGAAATAATTGCTTTAGCAGAGTCCAGCTAACTCGTTGTGTAGTGTGTAAACATTCCTATGTAACACAAAGTACTCTATGGTACAACTGAACATTAAAGTGCAACTTTAACCTACTACTACTACTACCTGGTCTTCTTCGCAGGCTAACCAGGCCCTGTGGGACCTGCTGGAAATTGTCTTTCATCGGGGTCTGGGCAGGCTTGGGTGGTATGGACGGGCGGATGGCCATGCCTCTGGCTCTGGCCTCCGGTCGTGGGCAGTGTGCGGGCCTTTGCAGTTGGCGCAGGTCCGGGTGGCTCATCTCAGCAGCAGGCAGTCCCTGACTGCATGGACGCCTCCGCAGCGAATGCACTGAATGCCCCTTTGCCAGTGCGCAGAAGAATGTCCGAAGAGCTGACAGCGGTGACATTGTGGTGGTCCCTGTCAGCTACCCCGACTACCCCGGGCATGCAGAGGAGCTCTTTCCTGTTCAGTCGTTCGAATTGCATGTGATACAGGCAGCCGGGTCTCCCGCTTCTCGCCGGTATGCACGAAGCGCACTGGAAAGCCCAGGGTCCTGTTTTCCTCGGCGATGCATTCGGTGTCCGTCCCCACTTCCAGACCTCTAATACCCACATTGCTGGGGAGGTCTGAGGGTGCGGAAGTCTTCTGCGGGTGTAACTCCTAAAGCTCCGCCTTGGAGTCCTGCAACTCCTCGGTCGGAGGTCTCCTCACTATGACCCTCTCCTCTCTCTTCTTTGGCATCTCGAGCTACGGTTGGGCTGGCGCTGATGACGACGACGATGTTGTTGGGCTGTCCTGTCCTTAGTCGGACTCGCTGTTCACTCCCCGCATATTTCTTCAAAAAGGTCGGGGAGTATGTCGCGCGGTGGAGCTTCGGAATGTTCCTGATGATTGATCCTTGTATACGCGTACCCACTACACTCATTTAAAAAAATACTTTAATAGGTTTTATGCATAAGATTAATATTATATAAAAATTACTTATGAAAAATATTAATTTTACCTTGAAATGTCAGCATTACGCTCATGTTTTAAGGATAAGGGGCAAACGAGAAATCGGAGCCCTTTGATAACACGCTCAATGGACATTCGCATGATTGTTACGCAGATGCGTTGCCCAGAAGGGCAATATCCACCCTCCGAGAGGTACTTCCCCGGTAGTGCCGGTCTAATTCCGTTGCATAGGAATATGTAGCGCCATGCAACAAACCTGGCACTGCCTTCAATATGCAGCATGGCCCTACCTCTTCCCATAATTGCTTCATGTTCAAGTTGTTTTTACAAAGTGCATTGTTTGACAGTTGCACATTTTTATATGGTATTTTTCTAAATCTATGTTTTCACAATAAAAAAAGATAATACGAAAGAGCGCGATCCATAAATAGATAAGAGAAGCAATCTTCAAACGCAGTCGTCTACGTTGAAATAGACAGCAAATGTAGCAACCTTCGGTCTCTCTTTTTCATTTCTCTCTGCTCAATGCGGATGCGAGATTAAATAGATAAAGATAGTGTTGTTTTAGAGACTGCTTCCACATACTCTTCCTTTATTTAAGATCATACTCAATTCTTCAAGACAACCAGCCCCAGCCGCCGTCATTTGTTGTACACAACAAATTGTTTTACCGTCAAAAATTCAACTTATTAAAGACGTACACTATATAAAACAGCTAAAGCTAAATAAACTACAGCAGACGAGACGGCATGGTCATATGATTTTAGCCTGTCTGTGAGGACGAGTAAAAAAAATGTTATATGTCAATTGTTATTTATTAAATGCTATTTCGTGAGGTGGAATTGGGAATTGTATAACCTATAAAAGTTATAAAAAATTGTTTTATTGCTTGATAAATAAATAATAATGGCAGAAGCAATGAGACAAACGGTTGCAACGATTCTTAAAAGTATTGAACGATACAATCCTGCTAATCTTCAAACGCTGGAAAGATATGTCATAATGCAATCAAGAGAAAACACCTATGATTTGGAAGCAAACTTGGCAGTATTGAAGTTGTATCAATTTAATCCTGAAAAGTTCAATGCGGATGTAACATGTCAAATCCTACTCAAAGCGTTGACCAACTTCCCACACACAGACTTTACATTATGTAAATGTTTACTTCTGGAGTCAGTGGTAAGTACTATTCATGATTAGGGTTTTATTTTACCATCTGACGAGAATATATGTATTAATTATCTGGTAAACCCTAATGATTAAACAGCATGTGGTCCGAAGGAATACCATATAATGAAAATATAATATAAAATAGGTATGAATAGAACATTAGTTAAAATCAAAGTAAATCATTACATCAGTAATCTATAACAATTATTTTAAATATTGGACTGTTTTGGAATATAAATTGCTATCAATTACTAAAAACACATATGTTTTCACAGGTTGAAAATGAGACCATCTCACAAATTAAATACCTTGCTGATATTTTGGAACAATGTGACTTTACTCAATTTTGGAATAGAGTACACCAGATGCCAGAGCTTTGTAACAAGATAAGCAATTTTCATGACTCAATTCGCAAGTTTGTTTGCCATGTTGTTGGTATTACTTTCCAAACAATTGATAAAAATAATCTTGCTGATCTCTTAGGAGGAATTGATGGTTAGTATCTTTCTTATATTCATTAATTACTTAAGAATTATTTTGGCAAAGAGTGTTAATCATCTTAACCCATGTAAGGGTATGTAAGATTATTCTATCACTATTCCTACATAAATTACAGTTTGGTATTAATAATAATAAAGTTTTAAAGAAAGGATTACATACACTTAAGCTTCTAGTTTGCAATAAATCCAAGAACATCCGGAAATTATTTTGTAAGAATGGGGTCTACAAGTATGTGGAGATTTTTGTACATAATCTATGAATGGCCTATAGTTGCTAATATTATGTAATATGTGTCTAATGTCATACATCATCACACAAAAATAAATTATTTTTAATATACACAAAAATAAATGTATACATGTACAGTACTACAACTTACACTTTCTACTTAGGGTCAGTATACAAATAATTTAAGGCATATTAATTGAGTGTCTAATATAATTACTAATAGTCATAAACCTAATATTATATTTTAGATGTGACTGTGAAGCATTGGGTGAAGAAATATGGCTGGCGGGATGAAGGTAATTTAATCTTCATCGCTAATCAAGATGAGAATATAAAAACTAAAAATATTACAGAGAAAATAGAATTTGATCACCTCGCTCCTCTCATGACTCTTTTGTAAACCTATTTTCTATATGAATAAATATTTTAAAATAAGAAATAACACTTTTCTTGAACAAATGAAAGGATGAGATATAAGTCAACATTTATGACATGCACAGTAAAAATGTGAAATTCTCAGACAGGATGTGTTTCCTGACACATACAACTTAGGGTATTTAGGGAAGCATAATCCAGCATCTACTAAATAAACTTCTGACCGGCTTCAATGTGTGACTAGTTTACTACTTAAAACACACATGATTCTGATGTGAAAGGTGGTTAGGTGTAAGAGTGGTGAAACAATGCATTCGGAGTGAAGTTGCGCCTCACAAGATATTACACCTCATTTATTTTCTTACTGAAAGGAGATCTATCATTTGTTGGAGAGTGAAATATTAACATACTTTTTTCAAGATGACTTAATATGAGATACATTCTCATTATGGTTCCAAGAGTTCCCATATCGAAAAAAGAGAAATTATGGATTAGTATGTCATATGTTTTCTGTCAAGATCCACTTTCTCAGGAGCTTTCTAAAGAAATTGAAAGCAACATATATTGTTAGGTAAATCACAATTACAAAACATTGTTTGACATTCATAGGGAAATTAAATGACTACCACTCTTGTTTGGTTTGAGCAATACAACAAATCTATAATGAAGAATCAAAAGACATGAAAATAACAATTTATAACTTGATGCATGTATCTTAGTTACAATGGAACACTTTTTATGATTCTTATGATTTGGCTTCTTATGACTTTATGATTTGGCTATGGAAATGAGAAAAACAACACTTATAATATTGTCATATCCATCTGTCCGTTGGTATGTCACAGACGATTTACTCTGAGATTAAGGATACAGTACATTTGGAATTTGCTAGTTTGTGGTTTGGCAGGATGGGTGTGTTTCATGAACGCCTACAAAATTATCTAGTAGTGTTCTATAAAATAAAATTCTTAAGAGTAGCAAAAGAGGGCATAGGTGTGTTGAGTGTCATTGAATAGGTATTTTTAAATGATATGGATTCCTCTAAAAATATTTTTATATGCAAATACTTAGTAAGATATTAGCTTCTAAAGTGACCCCATCTCTTGCAGCTTTTCCAAAAAAACGGGATTTTAGAATTCCACTTAACTGCGAAAATTGTTTTGAACAAAACAGATTTAGAACCTTAGAGATTATTGATTTCATTTGTTTGCTCCTACTGGACTCCTCATAGGCGAGTTCGATTCGAAATTGGCGGGTTTTTATTTTTGGAAACAAATTAATAAAAAAAAAAGGATTAATATTATCGTCGTAACGGCTTACTTAAGACGTTTATTTATTTTTGTAACAAAACAAAGCAATAACAAATAATAATAATGTTAAATTTTTCTTAGAAGCTTCATGGCTTTCAAGCTTTCTTGCCGTGAGCGTAGCCGAACTCCTTCCCACCTGCATGTCCTTCCTTTTTGCCATGATCGTGATGATGGGCGTGATGCTCCTCGTGGCCGTGATGACCCTTGTGCCCCTTGTGGTCTTCATCATAATGACCTTTATCGTGTTTACCTTTCTTGCCGTGATGTTTTTCGTGATGTCCCTTCTCATGTTTCCCGCCCTTCTTGTGATGTCCTTCCTTATTATCGTGATGACCGTGGAAATCGCCGTGCTTATGATGATGGCCACCCTTGTGGAAGTCGTCGTAGAACTTGTGTTCCTTGTGATATTCGTCTTTGTGCGATTTATGATGGAATCCCGTCGTCTTGGATCCCTTCTTGTGTCCCTTCTTGTGTCCGAATTTGCCACCCTTGTGACCGTGCGCCGCTTCGTGGTGTTCGCCATGGTGGTCGTGTTCGTCGTGGTGTTTCTTCTTGTGTCCGCCATGTTCATCGTGGTGACCCTCGTGGTGATGTTTCTCGCTGTGCCCGTGCTCACCCTTGTCGTGATGGTGGTGCGACTTGTATCCCTTGTCGCCCTTCTCACCTTCCTCTTTGTGATGATGAGCGTGGTGCTCGTGTCCCCCGCCCGCTTCATGACCGCTGCTTTTCGCTTCCTTGTGCTCCGTCCCTTGCGGTGCCTGGTCGAGCGGCTTCAGTCCATCTTCTTTCACATTACGGGCGGCCGTTAACGCGAGTCCGTAGACAAGAAGCGTTAGAAATATGACTTCTTTCATTTTAGTTAAATGTTAGTAACACGAGACTTGTATCTATTGCATTGTATGACAAGCGGAGGATGTGGTCGGTCTCTGAGCCGGTTTCGGAGTGATATAAGCGGTGTTACACTATGTATTTATAGACAGCAGCTTTCATCTCTGTCGGTTACAGAGTGATCTGTAGCAATCATATTGTTGCAGATTTCTGGACGACTGATTTCGTCGGTTGTGGTGACGACATCGATTCTGTAAAAGTTGATTAGTTCCGTTGCAGCACCTAAAGTGACACGCGTTCTTATTTTAGAATGAGTAATTTATTTTATTAAAATTAACTTGGTTGTGTAATAATAATTTGATTATCTACTTACCTTTACCTACTTGTAAACGTAATTCTCCATTACTATGTATAAACGATAAGCCATAGATAATATTTTAAATTATCTACATGAAGTAAAATTGTATCTGTCTGTATCATATACAAAAAAAAATCATGAAAATGTTCTTACACAGGGCAAATAGGAGCACAATGTCTTTAATAAATTTTGCACGATGCAATCTGTGCAAAAGCGAGCAATCGCATCATAAAAAAGACTACAGACTGAAATTTGATGCGCCGTTACGGTTGTTTAGCTCCGGCAAAT
>JAFELO010001376.1:190846-319836 GCA_017140195.1 Eumaeus atala
TTGAGAATGTTCTGTCGGACGACGCCAGTTTATTTTATATTAGTGCTCTTGTACACGGAGCCGGTGGAGAAATTATGTTCCGCAATCGTATCGCACCCAGTTCAGACTTCAGTGGACGATGCATACAGCTGAGCTCTCCATTCATTAGTGTCCTCTGAATTAATAACGTCTACCTAACGTACCTTGTCTTAGTTTAAAAAGATTCTCCTGGATAACCCTACGAGTCTATCTAAGATAGTGTAGTCCTACTATTAGGTAATTTATCAAGGTTAAAACACAATGGTACAAATCTATTATTCTCGAGACGAAAAAAATAGAAAACTTTATAAATTGAATATGTTAAGGTATCTTTGATTACAACACCTCATTGTCCATTGATATTTATTTTGTACATTTCTCGAGGTCGCATGTTAAGATTAATAGGGTGTAATATAAGTAAATCCTGTACGTTTGAAATAGCAATAACAGTGAAACTATTGGCTAGTATATTTTTGTTAGTAACACTAGGTGCATCTGGGTGTTAATCTTATAATAATAATATATTAATAGCTAAACCGACCTTTTGACGTAGTGATTATGAGATAGCTGCACTTGAAAAAAGTTTAAGGTCTCTTTTAGAAGCTCTATCATATTCATTAAAAATAACCTTTGTTCTTAAAATAATTCTTTATATCGACGAAACAAAGTTTTTTTATGAGATAGGGGGCAGGCGGGTAGGGACTGCCTCCACCCATAGACATCTGCAAGACTAAGTGTCTTACAGACGCGTTGCCGGCCTCTAAGGAATAGGTATGCTCTTTTCTTTAAGACCTCTAAGTCTTCTATCGGATCGGAAATACCGAGGGAGGCGGCTGGTTCCACAGTACAGTTGTGTGCAGTAAAAAGTGGCGTTTAAACCGCACTGTTGTGGAGTCACGGACATCAAGGTGGCGGGGGTGGAACTTAGAGCTCTGTCGCGATGTCCGAAGATGGAATTCTGCTGTTGGTATTAAGCCGAGCAATTTGTTTTGTACATAGAAAATACGACAAGAGACGCAAAGAGAACCGACATCTCTTCCAAGGACCAAAGAATCTTGCTGTCCGGAAATAACTTGGTCGTCAACGATTCGAGTCGCTCTACGTTGTATGCGGTCAAATGAAGCGTGCTGATATTCCGGGGCTCCAGCCCAAGTGTAGAAGCAATACTCTATATGCGGTCGGACCGTCATTAAGTACCTCTAAAAGAAGGGGCTATCACCGAAAGCCATCCATGATGATATGGTCAGTATTTTAGGGAAAATGGATAGCAGAATTCAAGCGTGGTAGAGAGATTGTGAAAAATGAACCACGGTCTGGACGGCCTTCGACGTCCACTACGGACGAAAATATTAAAAAACTACTTGATTTAAATATAGGAGACCACCGATTAAAAATGAGAGAGATAGCCGAGATTATAGGCATCTCTTATGAACGAACTCAAAACATCATATTCGACGAATTGGATTTACACTAGGTGTCCGCGAGGTTGGTTCCACGACTGATTTCAGTTGAACAAAAGGGGACGGGACTGACTATTTCACGTGACCATCTGGGAAGAAATAAAAGAAAAGCGTCCAGGGATGCTCAGAAAAAAAATTCTGTTTCATCAAGATAATCCCCGTGTTCACACGTCTGTGCAATCAATGGCTAAAATCGCAATAGTGGTCTAAATGACATAAATGGGAGATGGCAAAAGTGCATCGACGTTGATGGTGGTTATGTAGAAAAATAAAAATATAACTGATTTAGCCTGTGTTTATTTTCTTGGTTAGGCCGAATACTTTTCAATCCACCCTCGTATGTATTTGTCTCGAGGAGAGCACAGATCGATGTAATTCACAATGATATGAAATAATATAAAAATGATATGAGATAGATACCTACTTGGTGTGACACACCTATTTATTGTTACTGCTTGGCTGCAGTTGTCCATTTATTATGCAAACTATCTAAGCTCAGACCACAGTACTCTACTGAGTAGCAGTATGATCTGAGTAAGTTATTCAGTAAAACAAGAATTGTTGTTACAGCATCTCAGCCTGAAAAACAATGTTTATGTTGTACCTAAATATTTGTTGACTGCAGCAAAGACACGATCGTACTCTCAAGCACTTTAGCAATTATGCACAGTTCGGACTACTGAAATAGGGCGGATTATCTGCTCACTGTGACCTCAATTGAACAAATAATTATTAATGAAACCAAAAATAATAGCAAGAAAATATTAACAGTCAGCAATAGATTAAATTACAATTGGATTGGAAATTTATATGAAATACTAGAACTAGATTGTGCTATAGATACTATTTAGCCGACATCAAAAATGGATAGAGTTTACAATTCGACTAGTGTTTGTTTTTCATGTTTGCTACCCGATTACGTCAATTCACGACCGATTATTAAAGTTCGGTTTTGGTTTGAACGGGTATAATCTTGAAAATTACCCATCGTCACATAAGTTATGATCTGATGATGTAATTTTGGAGAAATTTTTTCGTAAGCTTTCTAATATTATTTGAATAATTGCGTAAGATAGCAGTTATCTCATGGCTTGATGATGCAAAGCAACAGGCCCTTAAAAGTTAGGGAATGTGGTTTAGAGCTCATGGAGATTATCATGACCAGGGGACCCTCTGACGGGTGAAAAAACTCGCGGGTGATAGTCTATAAATATCTAATCGGTACGGCAGTATCATTTGAGCTAGGCAAGTCGCGAATCGTATTGGGATTAGTCCCTACTCTAAAGTACTGTTCGTACTCGAATGCGTTTGCTTTTGTCTGGTCTTGACGTGTGTTTAGGTTGTAGTGTATGTTTCATTTCCAACCCCGGGTTCGTCTGAGTGTCCTTAAACCGGATCTGCAGTGTCGTCTCTGAGAGCGTGTTTGTTGGAAGCGTTTAACAATCAACGTGATACGGTCGTATTCGTCCAACAGTACGTGTCTGAGATTATGAAAGGTAGTAGCATAGTGCCATGCTTTGTGACGAGAGAATTGGGGTGACGAGGCACCCAATCGAAACGTTCAGCTAAGATGTTTTTCAAGGTGACCTGTGGTAGAGGGCAAATCAGAGTCCTTGTGAAGGTTGAGATTGCAAACATACCGCGGACAGCCGGTGGCCATTCACTTTTGCGATGTGGCTTTGCACTTTTTGCTAAACCTGAATTATGGCAGTAACGGGCGGATACACACTTTATAGAGCATGAGCTTGTGTCTGAGATATATCTTATTTTTAGTGTTTACAAGCCAATATATAATTAACCCTATATAAGACATAACACGCTCTATTGCTCACTTCGGTTATTAAGAGCATATGCTCTTTGAATATACGAGCACGATGAAGAGTAATTCCGAGATACTTCACAGCGTTTGCTCGTGGGACTACTGTGCTGTAGAGAACTATGATGCGTCTAGCACTGCCATGCCTAATGCAACCGACAGGCGGCGCCGCTGAAACATATAGTTCTACTCTTTTCAGACTTGACTTCTATTCTTCACCATGCAAACCAGTCACCAAGCGCAGTGAGGGTTCGCTGACCTTGACACACATTAGACTCCTGTACAGGACAGAATTTCTGCGAACATCACCAGCTGTACTCTGGGGTGGTGCGTGATACCGCTCGTGTACATGTTATGTAGAGTTGGAGATAATACAGAGTCCGAGGCGACGCATGCTCTGAAGGGGCACGAGAACAGCGTGCCCTCTGCCTGATATCTGAAGTATGGGGTAAGTATGTGGACCGCATATGAAACCGATTAATGATGCAATAGTCTATCCGCCACATCTAGATGGTATAGTTTGCAAATCGGGTCTTCGCCATACGTTTTGTCAAACGTTTTGGCCACGTCGAAGAAGACGGTGCATGTCGGATGTTTACGTTTGCGGTTGAACCAGTTCATTATATATTCCGTGAGGCGATGTACTTGTAACGGATAGCTGGGAGCTTAACAAAATGTGAATTTATTGTCTATGAATAGTCGTCTATCCTTCGGTACGGACGGTAGCTCGTGGGCAAGTTTCTAAACTTTTCTAGCTTATCAATAGCGATCATAGTGGCTACATTCCATAAGTCAGAGAACATACACCACTCGATGAGGGTGCAGAATATGCAACGCAAATACTACGAAATATATTTCGCTGAAATTGAGCACATTAGGCTATCTACATCAGCCTTTGAAAATGGTAGTACAGGATGAAACCCATTAAGAAAGTTAGAAATAAAAACGAATTACGGCCGATTTGAGCACGTTAAAGGGGTAGAGTACAATTCTTAAATTGTAGAGAAGAAAAAGGGAAGTAGACGATAAATCGCGATTCCCGGTCAGTCTTATACAAAAACGTTGAATAGCAAAGTTGTAGATCATAAAAAGATATACAAGTTTTTCAGAGCAGACAAACCTGCCTTTATATTAGTACCGACTGCAAGATTAAATTTAGTTTATTTTTTACTTTTCAATAAAGTGTTTTGAAGTCGGTTAGATTTTTTCTCGTACAATGAAATTGCTACTTGCGTACTACTTGTGTCTTAAGTCGGTTATGTGACTTCCAGTGAAGAGTCACGGAGGTGTGGGAGGCGACTTGTCGAGCGTCATCACTGCGATGCTCGATGGGGGACCTATGGGGCGATGGCTTCCATCTGCGAGACAGTCGTATTCCATAAGGAAGGTGAGGGAGGAAGCCGCCGATGCGGCTTCACCCCTCAGACGACGAATGGGTGCGCGAAGGAGGGGCTATATCTTGCGCCTCCAGCAATAGTAGTACCCGTGTGTTCTTTGTCGGGTCGGGATGGTAACCAGGCCTGTTAAGACACGACGTCGTGGGCAGCCGGACAGTCCTCGAGGAGGTGAAGTCTGTCCTTTTCGCCATGACCAGCCTGTTGCTGGAAGGATCCTGTCGCCTGCAGATCCGAGACCCTCCATTATAGCGGCTGAAGGCAACCAGGGGTTCAGTCGGTATTGCATCCCAGAGTGCCGAGCCCGACATACATGTGGTCTATGGGCCACCCGAGCCTCCTGGATATCATCCTAAATGGATTCCCTGGTGTCAACAAAAAAAGGTCATGGAGGAGGAGGTCATGGAGGTCATGGCAGATTGTGGCCAGGGGAAGCTTTTCGTTCTTTCTTCGTTATTTCCTCCACCACTACAGATTTGCACTAATTAGTGTTAGGCGATGGTGAATACTTTCAATCAGTATGATCAGTTAAACCATCACTAAATTATCATTTAAATCCTTGTAGAAGCCACATTCAAATGTGGCAACTTTTAAGTTACCACGATAAGATTAAATAGGAAAAACAGAACTCATTACATTTGAAATAATTTATTTGTTTTTTATATAAAAATGATAAACAACAATTATAGTGTAACAACAATTGATAACAACAACTACGGCACTAGTCACTAGTGAGTGCAGGCTCAGTGCTTTCCGTGGTGGAAGCCCCAGTGCTTGTGGTCCTCGTGGCCGCCCTTCTTGCCGTGGTCGTGGTGGCCGTGGTGGTGTTCCTCGTGCCCGTGGTGGCCCTTGTGGCCGTGGTGGTCCTCGTCGTAGTGGTGCTTGTCGTGGTGGCCGTGCTTGCCGTGGTGGCCCTCGTGGTGGCCGGAGTGGTGGTGTCCCCCCTTCTTGTGGTGGCCGCCGTGGTCCGAGTGGTGTCCGTGGTGATGTCCGTGCTTGTGGTGCTTGCCCTCGTCGTGGTGGCCGTCGTGGAAGTGGTGGTCCTTGTGGAAGTGGTCCTTGTGGTACTTCTTGTGGTAGCCGTCGGTGTGCTCTCCCTTGTCGTGGTGCTCGTGGTGTCCGTGCTTGCCGCCCTTGTGGTGGTGGCCGTGCTCGTGGTGCTCGCCGTGGTGGTCGTGCTCGTCCCAATGCTTTTTGTGGCCGCCGCCGTGCTCGTGGTGGTGGTCCTCGTGGTGGTGTTTGCCGTGGTGTCCCTCGTCACCCTTGTGGTGGTGGTGGTGGCCCTTGTGTCCCTTGCCGCCCTTACCGCCGTGCTCGTGATGGTGGTGCTCGTGGTGGTGGTGGCCGCCGCCGTGCTCGTGGTGGTGGCCCTTGCTCTCGGCGAGCGCCTGGTCCTCTGCCTCGTGGGCGGAGCAGGCCGCCGCCACGAGTAACACTCCCAGTACTAGCAACGCTCTCATCATGTCCGATCTGGTGGCTCGCCGTCGGACGTCCGCTTGAGAATGTTCTGTCGGACGACGCCAGTTTATTTTATATTAGTGCTCTTGTACACGGAGCCGGTGGAGAAATTATGTTCCGCAATCGTATCGCACCCAGTTCACGGTCAATCAAGTGCCAACTAGATTTTATTCGTAGCCGTGGGTGCCGAAACGAGAAATAAAAAGGTGTTTCTGAAAATCTGCGTTAGAACCATCAATCCTAACTTATGCTGATGTTTCGCCTTTCTGTGAGGCATATTTAATTAACGAATTAGTATTTTAATATAGTAGTAATTACATATATTTTCTTTTTTTAAATTCTTTTTACTTTGCTTTTTTTTAACCCTGCTGTCTCACAAATACATTTATTTTTATTTTTTTATTCATGTAGTTATACTTCCGGGACCTCAGTTTTGGCTCTGAAAAGCTGTTATAACACAATTTTACTTTTCGATTCTAATTTAGTTTAAGGCGCTTTTTGTCTGAAGCAGTCTCTAGCTAAAATGAAACTGAAAATTAAACATATGAAATTTTTAAATAAGTAGTCTATTTTTAAGGAGTTTTATAGGTAGTATAATTCATCATTATTAGCCCTTAACGGTTTATCGGTCCCCTGCTGGACATACGCCTCTTTCAATAAACGCCAAGACGACCGTAAAATAAGTAAAAACAAACCAAGTGTAACTCAGCTTGAGTTAAAGGAATTTAACGTAAATAAAGGACCATCTCCACACTGGACCGTAGTGTAGCCACACACCACATTCTTCTTCTTATAATTCGAGAGCAGGGCTCTTGTCGATAGCGTATTCGCCACTGAGTTTGTCTTTACATAGTAATTTTAGTCTATGCAGTGTTATGTACCTACATCACTGACATGCCTTGTGTGATGGACTGACTGATCTTTCAAAGCACAGCTGGAACTACAGGACTCATCAAACTGAAATTTGGTATTAAGCTGGATTATATTAGGTCCTTACATATGAAATTGGCGTTTTGTATGGGAAAAACAAAAAGTCAAATATTTTAATATAATATATTTAATTAATCAAAGTCTGAACCATTGCTTTCGATGCACTTTTGCCATCTCATTAGTTCATTGATCCTTTTACTAAAGAAAACATTCGAACGGAAATCAATAAAATCTTTGAAGGCAATTTGGACTGCCCCATTGGAGTTGAAATTTTTCCCTTGTAAGAAGTTATCCAAATTTCGAAAATGTTAATCAGTTGGAGCAAGGTCCGGAGAGTACGGAGGACTTCTTAGACTTTCCAATTGAAGCTCTTCTAATTTGGTAGCCGTCTGTTGCTCAGTGTGTGGTTTAGCATTGTCGTGAAGTAGCAGTGGCGTGGAGCGATTGACCAGCCTAGGTTGTGTTAGCTTTTCCATCGTGGTTTGCAATTGCTGACAACAGCCGTAATGGTCTGGCTAGATTTGAGAAACCTGTAATGAATAATACCGACACTAGTCCACCAAATGCTTACAAGTAAATTTTTTGGGGTTAATTTTCGCTTGGGGCAGGATTTGGTTGACCAGGATCCAACCATTGCGCTGAGCGCTTCCGATTATCGTAAAGAATCCATTTTTCATCACAGGTAATGTCTGGTTGAAATACCTTCATTATTGTGCCGGCTTAGTAATGTGACGCAGCAGTCGACGCGCGTTTGCTTGTTTTCTTCAGTCAATTCGTGAACCTTTCAAGCTTTTTAATCTTCCCAATTTGCTTCAAGTGAATTAAAACATTTTTATCACTAACATCGTGGCCTGCAACTAACTTGGACGTGGTTAGCGATGGATCCGCTTTCACAATAGCCTTCAATTCTTTATTATCAACTTGGGTCTCGGGCCGTCCACGGGGCAAATTTCCAGAACGAAAACGTTGGAACCAAAAACGAAGTGAGTTTTCTTTTGCAACACGACCGCCATACACATCATTCACCCTTCGAGTCGTTTCCGCAGCACTACTGCCACGGCGGAACGTAAATAATGCGATATTCTAAGTTTTTCATTTTGTAAAATGAGTGACGCAAACAGAAAAAACAGAAGAACAAGGACACATGAATGACGGTCATCAAAGCACAAGTAGGTACATGAGTAAATAGCTGTACAAATTTGAATTTGGAATTTCTTACCAAAAAGGCGACATTCGTGATTAAAGTGGCCAATATGGGACCTCTTCGGGGATAACAGGCGTGAAGGTACTTTTAGTATGAGACCTAATGTAACCTCAGCCTGGGGTGAACCTAGGCGAAATCTATTGAACCGAGACGTCTGCTCTATATACCCCTCCTATAAGAAGAGGGGACAAAACAGCACGAGGAGAAGGCGCTTTTGCGCACGAGACAAGGTGCGAGGATAGGAACCTCACCCCATTGCACTGTCCCAAAGGTGATGGGGTTGTCCTGTAGTGCGGGACGAATGGTCCCTTCTGCGGAAGAGGCGTCGGTCCCTTAGGGGTCTGACTAACCGTCGGGATGCCCTGATGATTTGTTGTTCCGGGTTACCTCACCAAAGACGTTACGGATGACACTCGCGGTGGTTTTTGGTTGTATTCGGCATTACAATGTAACGCGAGCCCCACACACCACTGGACCCTATCCAGGGCCAGTAAAGGCGCGTAAGTGCGTTTCCCTGCGATAACAAAAAAAAAAAAAGAATTTACCCTCCATTAAACGACTGAAGGCAATATCTACGTTGCTTTTTCGATCTTAATTAACTTATTGACAATCACTCTAAAACTTAAATATTTTTAAGTAATCACATTTATCGATTTAGATCATGGAATCATAGAGATAATAAAAAAAAATTCCCAAAATCCTACTTTGTAATACGCAAATATCCTATTGGCTAAAGAAAGTAAGAAAAAACACTTGAGGGTTCATCTAGATGACTCAGGTAACACGTCATTAGATCTTGACTTGGTGATAACGAGCTAATCACAAAAGTGTAATATTTCGTTTAAAAAATTAGTTTTTAAAATCGGTTCACAATTGGAAAAATACATAGGATAAGATAGTCGCCTTCAATTTCCGCAGGATCCCATCATCAGTTCATGACTTGGTTACAGTAGGATCCACTTCAAAGTATAATGTATTATTGTACTTATTATATATTTGAAGAAACATCGATCAAATTTGGTTGACCCAGTCAAAAGTTCAGAGGTAACAAATATAAAGAAGACAGATAAATTGATAGCCTCATATAAGCTTCTTTTTTGAAGTCTTAAAAACCAGTTTCCTAATTGATCTTTGAGAGTGAAAGATTGATGATTGAGAGTGAAAGAGAAGACTTGTTGCGCCCTTACGCTCTCAGCCTCCGTCCATTCGGAACGTTATTATGACTCGGAACATTATTTTGACATCGTACATGTTGTTGTCGCGCATGTTGCTAGCGTTACAGCTTTACAAGACGTCATAGAGTCAAAAAGAATAAATTTAGGAATACAGGATTTTTTATAGCATAAGGAGACAAGCGAGCATGGGCTAGCGGCTACTCACAAATCGCACGAAACGTGACAGTGACGCTATCACTTCTTTACGCCGGTATCAAGTGAGCGAGAGGTACTACCCCGGTCGTGCCGGCCCAATTCCGTTGCATAGAAGGATGTAGTGTCACGCACCATGCATGGCACTACCGCCTCCTATGCAGCGTGCCTCTTCCTAAATTAACTTAAATCCTAGATTAACGAATTAAGACAATCTCTCGCGCTACATTACTCTATTTTACAAATGCTTATTGAAGTTTTTCATTTCGTTCATGAATCGTAGACAAGACACGATTTAGTAGTATTTAGTTAAAATAAAATAAAGTCAGCACCTTTTTGTTATAAGTGCTGTTTTTTCATAAAACTACAGCAAAACGTTGCATGTATTTACATACACGGCGTAAATCCACGTTAAACCCACTTGATTGACGGTTTACACTCCCGGACCAATCCAAATTATCTGCTTAGTAATTCCTTTCATGTGCGAAACACCGCTATTTGGTTAGCGTTAAAGAATCCTTCCAAATGACTAAACTCTCTAAATGCGGTCCCTTGTTCGCGTCCGGTGTCTATTCAATACACTTTGTTTGCATATTCACGATTACATGTGCCTATGATCATGTTCTATATTGTTATGAGGATTATGATGGCTTTTGTGATGATTATTCTCACAGATGAAGCCGTTTGTGAAATCTATAATTCTCATCTTTTAATCTTGTCAACTTCATGAAAGAGTAGATGGCTTAACATACGAGAGGCCTAATATACGTAAGGATACGGAACCTTCTGAGTGTATGACCAGCTAAGCTAAGGTTCTGCAGTTAAACACTTGAATAAATAAATAAACTTATATACTTTTTTCCACAATAAAAAATATTATTATTTGTGGAAAAATTATATAATTTTATTTATTTATTCAAGTGTTAACATGAATTTCCATCAAGAAGTGACAATACATTCAATCAACTTTATTCTGGAGTGGAGTCCGCGTTTAGGAATGATTATGATGATACACAACAACCTAAAAGTCACACTAAACAATCTTACCTTCTGTACTAAATTGTCTTTAAAGACCTTTAGTAGTGTGATTAAATATTTTTTTCTTTCTTTTCTTTTGTACGTCAATCATCGCCAAGGTCAATCATTATCAACTTACTACCTACAGAAAGTATTAAGTTTAAAATATGAGAAATCTTGAAAGTAAATTTTAAAAAAGCCTACTTTATTGGCTGAATAATAATCTCTACTCTATGAAGCACTGTACAAGACATCGACTAAAGTCTGAAATGAATTATTGACTTCATTTGCGCTTTGCTCATACATGACAAGTCTGTACATCTGACCACTTAAATACAAATCACTGTTCATATACTATTCATATCTCAAACGTAATTTATTTTACTTACAGTGATACAATTTTCTGAATTTCCAGTTAAGACCCATTTAGAAATGAAGAAATTATTGGACCAAATAAAAAAAATATTTTTGGTAAATACATAGGGGCAAATTTTAAGTTACCAGAGTATGATTTCTGATAAAGACACAATCATAGCTAACACCGCGTACAGGAGCGAGGCGACCCACTCCCGCTCCTAATCGTCCCCACACGGTCACGGTTTTCACGGGTTGCTTTAGAGCAACCCGTGAAAACATGAACGTGTCGCTACAATACAGTAGTTTTACACGACTAGGGAGTAACTTTCACCGTAAAGTGACAGCTATGTGTGCGGGGAAGGAAGGGAGGGCGACGCATCTGCATGATAATAATGCGGATGTCTACGGGCGACGGTAGTCGTGAAGAAGCTCCGATACAAACGAAATCGCTTGCTTTGCTTTTATCAAAATAATATCCGTGCTTTTATCAAAATAATATCCGTACTTTTATCAAAATAATACGCCAGGCGAGCCGGTGCCGCTACTGGTTTGCTTTCATTTTGTTTCAGATTGTCGCAATAACGAAGGCTGATAGTTTTAGCGACTACGAGAGCCATCGTGCGATGAGTTGGATTAGTGACGAGAAACGGCAATCCGCGGCGACGTCTCGGCTCAGTTCCTGCGTCCACCGCCTGCGTGCCAGCGCCGCGCCGTTACACAAGCGCCAATAAGTTCACGACCGTCGCGCTCCACCGAACACTTTTCAACGCGACACTTTCCAGACGTACGTTCAAGGTTATCGCGTTTTTGTTGTGCATCTAACGTAATATCTTCATACTAATGTCGTCAAGGGAATGAGCAAACATAAGTAACTGGGCAAAAACAAATGATCTGAGTTGTCTTGTCTAAATGACCTCCTTCATCCCTCATCATTTTCCTATACGCGGGGTCTTTATCAGCGACATGTCCTCTGGTTGGTAATACCCTGTCCACACGTCTCTCTTAATAACTTTCTGGAAGAGTTTTCACTTGTATCCATAGAAACTCACTTCCACACAGGGGTTGGTCCCCTTCACGACCCCATACCTAGTTTCGTCACCGGACGAGCATAGCAATCATATGAAACTAGATTGGGCTTCTCTTTTGTTGTTGTTCTGTTGAATGTTCATGTTAAAAATACACAATTGGTGGATCTTTTCGTCTCGTAATCATAACATCTAAATCATTTATGTATTATAGGGTTGCACCCTATAATACATAATCTACCTCTCTACCTCTTTTTATTGTCCATCTCAGCAGACGCATTTCGGTGATGTTTTTTTTTTCATAGAGATCATAGGGGGATCAAACATGCAATAGGGGTCTTTTGACGACTATCGTCGCCGAGAGTACGAGAGACGTCAGAGTGTGGGCAAAGCTCCCCAGCATGGTCCAGGCCCTGTCGTGGCGGTGGTGCTCACTAGCTTGGGGTGAACCAATATCACCGACATGGCTGATTTTTGCGCCTCTTTTATAAGAGGAGGGGACAAAAGAAAAATAGGAATAGGCGCTGTTGCGCACGGGGCAAGTGGCAAGGTTGGAACCATCATCCCAATGCACTGTCCCATAGTTGGAGGGGTTGTCCTGTAGTGCCCGATAATCCCATCTGTCGAGGTGGTGTCGATCCCTTAGGGGACTAGCCGTCGTGGTGCTTCGACGAATGTAGTTCCGGGGTACCTCATGGCACTCGCGGTGGTTTTAGTGGGTATTGGGCGCTATAATCTGCCGCGTGCCCGACACACCACCTGTAAAGTATTACTCTATATATAAATTATGCTTTATAGATAGTGGGATGGATGCTGGGTATCCCACCCAGTAATACTTTCAGTGACGCATCAAGTCTTCTGTGGAAGTACCTATGCATAATTGATCACTTTCTATTCCACCATTCAATGGGACAGCAGTCTGTTAAAGATCGGAGAGAAATCAGTCGCAGGACCGTCCCGAGACACGGGGATGTGACACCGCCAACTTACCGAGTGAGGACTGTTATATATTATCCTATAACTTTTATGCCCGATCCGGGACTGAAACACGGGACCTAGCGATGTTCAGTAGAACATGTAAACTTCTAAACCACGAGACAGTCACATTTATTTCTATGAACATGGGTAACGTGTAATAATGTTCGCTGCATTCGCGAAAGCCTCAAGCAAGACCTTGCTCTGTGTAATCCTCCTAGCTAATGCTCTTACTGTATTGGGGGCGTCACACTTATTATAGTACACTAAGATGCTTAGCCTGCACCAGAAAATCTCGTTAACTAGAACTCGCGTAATGCTATTACATTGATTCGCGTAGTAAAATTATATCTGAATGATGAAAAATATGTATGAAGATCATAAATTTAAGGTATTTCCATATTTATTGGAGTAAAACATCTTCAATCACGCTTGTTGGGAGTACCTAAGCTGGTGAATTGAAAGCTTGACAGGAGCATTACGGAAACGAGACCAACAGGTTTGACAGGCTTACAAGATGTCAGAAAAAACATGTCAGAAGCAAATGTCATCTGCCTTTTTTATGGTATAGGGGGACAAACGATCAATCAAATCAGAGCCTTTCTAGGACTACCGATGCCCAGGAACATCAGTGTTACTACTATCGTCGATGCGCTGCCCTCCTATCCTTCCCCCTCCTTCACCTTTGGCCCCAATGGTGAGTAGCCGGTGGCTACCTACCAATCGCACTAAACACGACACCGTATATGTCACTTTACGGCAGTATCAAGTGAGCGAGACGTTCCTCACCGATCGTGGCGGCCAAATCCGCTGCAATGCAGCATGTCTCTACCTCTTATTAAATGCCTTTGTCTCTATCATTACATGTCACACGTGGACATTAATAATACTCACTAATAATACACTCAGTGCGAACAGCATAGCCATCACTTTACGGCGGTATCGAGCGCCTGCCCGGTTGATCCTGTCATGAACTATGCATAGCACTACTTCCTCCTATGCATCATGGCACTACCTCTTCCTAATATCGGCTCCTTTTTTTAAAATAACATTTAATGAACCCCTATATATACATTGCAGCCGAATTGGACCGGCACGACCAGGAAGTTACCTCTCCTTTAAAACAACACATGAATGCGGGATAGTAGTCACTTAATCGAACGAGAAATAGTTAGGAGTGACAACGTCGCTGTCGCGTTGCGTGCGGCTTGTGAGCAGCCGGTGGCCCATTGGGGGGCAGGGGATGATAGCAGTGCAACGCATTAGCGTAACAATGTTGTGAATGTCCATGGGCGTCGGTAGTCATCAAAAGACTCCGATTGCTCGTTTGCCCAATTACGCCATATAAAAAAATCTCGAATATTTCGCACTATGAGTCGTGCAAAGATATTGTTGAATAAAATGATTGGCACATTACACATTACACAAAGCTAACGCGTATCGATAGACCCGTTAAACCGCCACGTAACTCGCCAACTCGTGTGCCCCGGCCGTCGGAGGCTAGGCCCGGCTTATCCCGGCCATTGTTGGCTGTTTAAAGCTTAGCTCTTTATGTGACTGGCCTGTATTAAGTCGTACGCGGATAATCGGTGTATTATGTCGTGTTAAATTTCCCTCGGCCCACATGGGGCGGCAGCTGGGGGTAAATCCACATCGGTGACATGTGCCCGTCGGTAGTACTGCGACACACGTCGAGAACAATCATACGTTGAACATAAATTACAAATCGAAAATATGTAACGGATATGCGCTGACTCACATACCAGTCAGTAGATACCTATCGACAATATCCTTTACAGTCTCATGTACGGGTATTTCAGTACCGCACAGGCACCTAGTTACACATACCAGTCAGTAGATACCTATCGACAATATCCTTTACAGTCTCATGTACGGGTACTTCAGTACCGCACAGGCACCTAGTTACACAGGCACCTAGTTACACAGGCACCTAGTTACACAGGCACCTAGTTACACAGGCACCTAGTTACACAGGCACCTAGTTACACAGGCACCTAGTTACAAAGGCACCTAGTTACACACGTTACTAAATAAGTGACACTAGGTGCTCGTGGTCCCGCGTACTCTATGCCAAGGGTACTCTTATTTTTAGTTTATTTTTTCAAGTTGTAATTAATATTATTCTTCATTTCTCAAGTAAGATCTTGTAAGACGTATTGTCATGTTGCATTGCAGTCAAGCTGGCACGACCGGGGCGGTATCTCTCGCTCATATTACACGTCTCGTGCGGTTTATGAGTAACCGCTAGCCTATTAAAAGGCACAATAATGCGGATTTCTTAATATAAAACAAATCTATGACAGAAAGACTTCTGATGTTTCAGCTAATTTATTATTTTATACCACATACCCGCATGATCACAAGTTTTTTTTAAATTAATTTATCATTTTATATTACTCACAGGTTATCAATCATCAACAAAGTGTTATAACAAAAAGTATATAATTTACATAGATAATGTGACAAACAGCGGAAGCCACTCAGCATTTGTCACACTGTATGATGTGACATGACTCTGATTTTCAGTGTCCCCTCATTTTCATTCGTATCACATTTTGTTGCGTAATTTGGCAACGCAGTGGTAAGAATTTGTACAAATAAATAGTATGGCAGATCCTCTGAGTAATCTTTCACCAGTGACACGCATCGTCGAGTGAGTCCAATATTTACCAGAACAGGACACCGTAAAGATGTTTCCGGCGATGGGAAAGTATCGTATTAACTATTCAAACATCGACTCCCAGTTTTTATCTGGCAGCTGGGCGACATGACTAATTACATCAATTACAGGCAAACACGCCGCCGCTCGGGTTTCTGCGCCCACCTTTGTCAATATTTGCGCTGGCCGGTTCCACCCCGCTCCGCCCCGCGCCACCCCGCTCCACCCCGCTCCGCTTCGACTGCGTTCATTCACAATTAACTCCGCATATAATAAACTGTCAACATATTTTTACAGCGGCATTTACTATTATACTTAACTATAATAATGATATAAAAAATGAGCAGTTTGAACGAGCTACTTTCGCCAACTACTAACCCGAATCGAAAACCTTCTTGTGTTAAATAGAGATCTCAATTTTATTGAGGCAGGCTATATACCATGACGGTACGACTAATAGGGCCGGAGTTATGCTGGTGAAACCGCGGGGTGATGCTAGTATACTATATAACTATATACGTCTCGCGGTTTCACCCACGTAAATTGTACAAATTTTCAACCCCCATTTCATCTCCTTAGGAATGAAATCGTTAAAGATAACTTAAAATTTTTAAATTTTACTTACCTTCTTATATCCATGCCTAAATGATAAAATATGACTGCATGCCAAATTTCAGCTGATGATCCGGCAGTTTCAACTGTGAATTGATCGGCTAAACTGGACACGTTAGCATATATGTAACCGGTAGCTGGTTCGGACGACCGGCCCGGAGCGGTCTGAGTTACTGAAATGTCTTCAAGTTAGCTAGCTTGTAGCCGAATCTATGTTCGGTCAACGAGGCATTAGACGGAAAAGGTTTGATCATTAAAAACAAAAGGTTACACATATTCATATTTTTATGTTCAGTCTGACCATAAATACCGTTACAATAAAAATATTTCTTTCGAATTTGGAATCTGGCATTTTTATACGATTGTTCACTCTCATTTTGGCGCCGATACATTGTACAACATTTTGCGATATTAAGATGGAGTGGAAAGATAAATAGAACAGAATCGCTTTGACTGAATGACACAAAGCTGTGTACCGGGTTATTAATAGGTACAATGAGAGATCATTTGTTTGCGACAGAGAAAGATTTTGCCGTCCACGTAGTGTTCGTAGGAAAAAGGTGCTCAAAGCAGTAAGAGAAATAATTCGAAAAAATCCCGTCCGAAAGGAAAAGATTTAATCTCGGGAAATGAAGAGCACCTAGAACCATGTCTCGTGTTTTGAAAGATGACTTAGGTCTTGCTACCTATAAGAGACGCACTGGTCATTTCTTAACCGATGAATTAAAGATGAATAGGGTGGTAAAATCGAAACAACTATCCAAGCGGTGCAAAGGGAGGTCACAAAAAATTTTGTTTACGGATCAAAATTTTTTACAACTGAACAAAATTTTAATAAACAAAATTTCCACATTTATGTTTAAAGCTGTACAAGAGCTTCCTAACCAGTTAACATAGTGCAACGTGAGCATTATCCGACTTCAGTGATGGTTTGGTGGGGTGTTAGCCATGAAGGAGTGTCTGAGCCATATTTTTGTGAAAAATGTATTTACACCATGTTTAATAACCAAGTATGGTCCTTCCAGCGAGACTCGGCGTCGGGTCACAAAGCTCGGTCGACGCAGCCTTTGTTGGAAGTGCACCTCTAGGACTTCATCAGAGCTGAAGACGTGCTGTCGTCTAGTCCCGATCTTAATATCTTGGATTATGATTTATTGTCAGTTTTAGGGAGCACAGTTTGCTCTAAACGCCATGCTAATTTAGAGTCCCTGAAACAATTCATACGATTGGTAATGTAGAATTTCCCCATGGAGAGAATGCGTGGTTCTATTGATAACTGGCCTCAAGGTTTAAATGACTATATTGTAGCCAATGGTACGAAGTAGTCTTACATCGAATCAGCTTTTTGTATTTTTGATTGTTTTATATTCGTGTATTAAACTGACACACTGTAATTATGCTATTTGCGATAAATATTTTTTTTCTTTGTTACACTATTTATGGCAAGAGTACTGTGTCCACTTAGTTACTAATGTAGTATGGTCACCGTTCGTGAAAATATACAATATCGATGTTTCCTTAAGAATTCCTTTCGTATTTATGACACCACATCGTAGTAGGGTCTACCTTCATACCAGGGCTTGCAGACAAGTGGCTCATAAGCTACTCGATTAGAATAGAAAACAAGCTATGAAATGATAACATAGATAAATATCTATTAATTTCAAGTGATTTAACTAATTGAAACTAATATACGAAACCATAATGCCTCTGTATGAAATAAGTATTCAGATTCAGATCAGAAATTCAGATTGGGAAAACACATATTATTTATTTCCATAATTTTGGTGCTGTAATTTATTTGTAGTATATGGGGGGGGGGGAATGAGGAATCAAACTAGACGCCCATAGACATCCGCACTATTGTTGTCATGCAGATGGGTTACCCTCCTTCCTCCTCCCCTCCAATGGGGCTGGGTCGGTACGTAGTAGGCACATTGTAAAGCGCAAAATCGTTATGATCTCTATAGGAGTCACGGCATATTTATGATCCCTATAGGAGTCACGGCATATTTATGATCTCTATAGGAGTCACGGTATATTTATGGATTCCGGCAAAATACGTAAGTAGCATTCACACAAAAAGTATAATCACGGATTTTTCAATTGTCAATCGTACATTTGTGAAAATACGTTTTTTATGAATGTCTTTTGCTCTTTGTGCGTCTGAACAGCAAAAGGCGAGCTGGCGGCTGGCGCGCCCGAGGCGAAACGTGATCTCCAATTTGTTAGCAGTTAGCTAAGAGGCTGATAATCCTCGCGTCTCCAACAATTGTCACAAAAAGCTGGTGTGTTTTTGGAGAGTTTTTACGGATATAGAGACGAGGGTGCAACGAGACGTAGGTGGTGTCGCGCGCGTCTTTGTGCCAAGAGCACCCGTACGCGCTATACAATGACTTATGAAATGTAGAAAAAACGAGACGAGCCACCATTATAAAGCCCTTCAAGATGCCCATTGGTTTATTTTATAGGTATACCTGTTCCTAACTTTGTAAAAAATATTACGCAGCGGGATGTCGACATCTTGCTACTCGCATTCCTCCCCGACCGGCTACCTCATAGAGCTCGTCTTTCTACCTGGTAAATGGTACTTCAAAACTAAACTAAATCGCGGCGTCCACTTTTGAATTTAGAAGCTTGGCCCATCAGCCTTGTGTTCGCAGGAGTGACATCCAGCAAGCACATGATTTCGTGACCAATAATGTCGGACAAAGAAATACGAAGTTAAAAAATTCTTGTGTCCAAAATCTCGTAGCGTTACTATCAGGAGCGTAGCGGTCCTGAATTTGGACAATGACGGCCGTCACATTTCGGACCTGTCTTAACGGGGAAAACGAATTTTTACTTTTGACACACCCCCTGACATAACCCTGAAACGTATAATTGGAAAATATTATAAAGGTAAATTTGCTTGACTACTATACAAAATAAATATGTTACCTAAATTGTTCTAAGTAACAGATTGTTAATCTTTTTTGTTTAAGATTTCTTAAATGTGATAAAAAGTTTCGCAGAAATTGGGCATATTAGATAAATGTAAAAGTAACATCTTAAATTCTATTCGCAATTAGAAGTAGGTAGATCAGCAAACCATTCATGTTTAGTATATTGGATAGATCCAGTGAGGTGTGTTCCCTGATGAATGATCTGAATAACTACTAAAATTCCGCGTGCGTCCTCAGCCGCCAACACTGAGTTGCCCCAGATTTGTCAGCAACTGGGCACCTAATCCAAAACCGGTACTATACAAAAGTACAGAACAATTGCAGCTATCTATAGGTCCTACCACCTATTTATTACCACCTAAGTAAAAAATTTATCCACGTTAAATACATTTATAAGGTAGGTGTAGGTAGTTAGGTAGGTACCCATATATAATAAATTACATATCAATAAGGTAGACAGATATAGGGCATAGCGGGTAGGTAGAGACGATAAATAACCAACTGATGGAAAGTCTCGATATCAATAGGTACCCACTGACATGACATTACCCAGGTACTCGTGGAAGACATTGTCAAAACATTTACATACCCTATAATAGGTGTCAGATAGGCACACGGAGTGCGACGGGCCGATTAAAGGAACGTCATATGTGGAGCATCATACTCTGCCTACCCCATTAGGGATCTGGCATGAAGATGTGTTGTTGTTGTTGTCGTCTTTTCTCATAAGGATCTCTATATCTTCGATGAAATATATTTATGTTCCTTTCAAAGATCCCTTTCTATTGATAATAGGTATGCGCCGGAAATATCTGGCGCCTACTTCTTATTTCATCATCATCATCAACCGGCCGACGTCCACTGCTGGCCTCAGGCCTCCCCCACAGAGCGCCATGGGTTACGGCCACGACCCACATGCATCCAGCTTCTCCCCTTATTACTTAACAAAGCTAATTTTTATAATACGTATCTATAAATATAAATCATAATCGCTGCCACTTCTCAATTAACCTAACTCCATTTTCCCAACACACGCCAAATTTAATGTGAAAACATTAATAAATCAAAGGAAGGGATAAAGATTACTATTATTTGTAATTGTTTGGGAGCGTCGTGTTGTCACATCCATTAAGCCGCTCGGGGGGCGGGGCCACGCCGGCCACGCCCCCGCCCGCCCACGAGCCCCCCCGAGCGCTGTCTCCCGAGCACGCGAGCCCATTCCAATCACGGTGCGACATCTCACTAAAACGATTTGCTCAATCGCATCACGCATCCTGTTATCTATAATTATACTATAATTCTTCAACCGTTCGTAATTTTGCTAATACTGATTAACTTTTTACGTACTTTAATTGAGTGTTAATAAGTAAATAGTAATTAATAATTTTTAAAGTTTATCCGAACATAATAACACTACTTTAACGGATTGTATCGCGATTTATTTATATATTTTTAAAGCCGACGTGAGACATTTCCTAGTATACGGCGGATGAAAAAGTTGAGACGCGTGTGATGTGTGTGTGGTACTGTGGCTGGTAGTGGTGGTGGTGGTAGCGTGGCTCGCGAGCGCTTGGGCATGGGCGGGGCGGGCTGGGGCCGCGACGCGCCCGCCCTGCTGAGCACGGCGCTGCTGCTGGGCGGCCCGGGTGCTCTGTCGGACAGGCCGCCGCCGCCGCTCTTCACCATCGACAGCATCCTGGCGCCGCGCCCGCCACCCGTGCCGCCGCTGCAGCTGCACCATCTGGCGCACACGCCCTTCCACAGAGCGCATGATATATTCGGTACGTATCCCTAAGGTCAGCAAGAAGATCTTCTAAAGGTAAATTATACAAAGGTAATAACAAATTCTTAAAGTAAATTACTGTTTAGGGTAATACTTATTTAGCTCAATATTAATATATAATTGACTCAAATTTAACCTACCTTAAGATAAAATAAGCGAAAAAATATGTAGAATGGACTTAAACTTTTTAACCTACCTCATATTAAAAAAGGGCGAAAATAATGCCTACATTGAGAAAAGGTCCATTTCCGACGGATGAATATAATTTGAATTTGTATTGCGCGTAAGTACAAGAGGTATTCAAGTTGGACCTGATTCAATTACATACAGCGCGGCGAAGGCGCTACCGGCAACTTACGTCGCCTCTCTAACTAGGGCCAGGGGTTCGGATACCGGGCCACATTGCACGGCTCTGACGTCGGACGGGGCCTCTATATAGGAAGAGTCCTGTCCCTCACCGGTGACTGGCCAGTCGCCGAGATGCTATGTAGCTGTCAGATTTGGGGCTCCTCAGTATAGGCCGATGGCACCCGCGGAACTTATGTGGGTACTCATCCACAAGCTCCACACACCCATTGGACCTCACCCAGGTCGGGTGGCAGTGCGTAAGTGCATTTCCCCGCTAAACAAAGAAAAACCTAACCTAAGTTTATAAACACGTTAGGGATGACGAGTTAACAAATCTAATTGCAATAATATCTGATGTGTAAACTCAAAAAGGCAATTATTATAAACAAATAATTACATTACCAAATTGTTTTAGCGACATCGATACGCCTACCCAATACGTACCCAGAGGTAGGTGAGGTTCGTGCTTAGAGTACTACCCTCGCGTTTATCATCTATTTATAATATACGAGTTTGAAGATAGTTTGTTACACTTCTCTTGATTGCAATTGGCAGCTATAAAAAATTGATATGAACTTACGACATTCCTTATAGATACTAAATCCGTTCATTTCTTTTATTGACACGGGGAAACGTAATTGTGCCGTCGCTGGCCCGGGGTGGGGTTCAGTGGTGTATGGGGCTCGCGGCACGTTATAGTGTCGAATACTCACAAAAAACGCCGCGAGTGCCATCAGTGCCGCCTTTGGTGTGGTGCCTCGGAACAACAAATCAGAGGAACAACAATGTAAGAGGAGTACAAAGAGTCAGTTTCAGTCCTCGGTTCAATTGTCTTCGCCAAAGGTGTCGCGATGAACCCCAGGCCACCTCACCAACACAACGCTTGAACCACGGTGGGGACTAAATCCGTTCGTGTCGTAATCGCCGTTATAACTTGACTATTTAATTCATACAACCAACCAATGACATTTCTTCATGTTATATAATTGAGCCTCAGATCCCTCAACTCGGCCGTCACAAAATCCATTATCAGCGGAAGTCACTTAATTAAAACTTAACTTAGGTTAAATGTTACTACGATCGACATACAAGTAACTGTAAAAGTTAGTGCCGTCCTGCATGGCACGTCGGGGGAAGTACCTGTCGCTCACATGACACCGCCGTAAGGAGACAGCTACTTTATGCGTTTCCTGTGGTTCTATATAGTAGCTGGTGGTTCCACCGGCTAGAGTGATGAATCTAATAGGTCTAGATGGTCCGACAACAATGCGGATTTCTACGATCTTTGATACCTTTACTATGATTTTTCTAAAGGCTCCGATTGCACGTTTGCCCATTAGTTTGATGCAGTCCATGCTTCCACCAATATTTCACACCCACGGGAATAAAATTTTCATAGAACCTGAAAACATATTTACAGCAAGTAGTTGTCCAACAAATAACTTTCAATTTTCCAACCTTCCCGAAATACGATGAAGTTGCGATCCGAATTTCAGTACGCCGAAACAAGTTTCTTATATGTATTTAAAAAAGTGTGTGGAAGAGAGTCACTAACTTGGTATCTGTGTGTGCGTGTGTGTGTGCGTGTGTGTGGTACTACTAGATATTTTAGTGCCGATATACCACGAATAAAATGTTACTAGTAATAAAATCTAGTAGATTTTCCGGTTTTCGGGATTCCCAAAACACCGAGTATTTGTTACAGGTGACATGTATGCTCGTAGTATAACCGTTACCTCAAAAAAGATAATATCTTCGTCAACATCATCATAATCAGCCCTTATTGGTCCACTGCTGAACGCAGGCCTCTTTCAATGAACGTCAAGACGACCGACCTCCTGCTACTCGCATCCATCTCGGACCGGCTACTGCATGGAGATCGTCGGCCCACCTGGCGAACGGTCGACCAACACTTCGTTTTTGCCACCACCTGCCGTCTGTTCTTCTGAGTGTGTGACCAGCCCATTGCCAGTTCGTCGCGTGATATCGGATACTTTAGTTCTCTGCCTTATGACTTCGTTACGAATTCTGTCGAACAGAGGAACACTCGACATAGCACGTTCAATAGCCCGTTGAGCTACCGCAGACTTGCGGACCAGTCCTAAATATTAAGAGACCATGTTTCGGCCCCGTAGGTCATCACGGGGCGAACGCATTCAAGAATAGTCTCACCTAATCATAAACCTCATATAATGATAACATCATAATCTTTTTATTATTATTATTATTATTACTATATTGAATGGCTTATATTTTCGTGTTTCAAAACGTATTCCGCAGAGTAAAGAATCCATTTTCACATTCAAGTACCTTATGTCCGTAACGTTTGTCATGTTAAAATCGACCGTCTCCTTAACACCTGCTATGATTATGACAGAACCTGTTCACTTGTTAAAACGCAAAAGCGTTAATGCCGAGCATGTATTGGCTGCCCTTCTCTCGCAAAATAATCTCAACGCTCAATTTTCATAAATATATATACTATTAAGTATAAGTTAAAGCAGTGGATGCGTTGCCTTCATTTCCCCTTCCCCACCAATGGGGAAAGGAATGTTACAAACTTGAATTGATTGAATATTTAATCATCTAGATACATATCCCTCATCATATGCATCTCATAAAATAATGTGTACACCTTAACTACAAAGATACACTTTACGGCCCATTACCTACCTACCAATAAATACACAAAAAGGTCATAATATCGATTGAGCCATTTCTGACTAACAAATACGAATACAAACAATATTAAAAATAATAGCTATAAATGTTTAAATGTAAAAAAAATCTGGTGTATTATTGTTGGATGATGTCTATAACAATTTTTTAAATTCGTGGTTTTTATATCTAGTTTACGAGCGTTCGCAATAAATCTACAAATTCACCATATTTTATTCATAATATCACAAAAAACTTTCTTTTTTTGAATGAAGTTTGTCTCCCCTAGATCTTTTGAGTTTGGGATCGATAGGCCACGGTTCATAATCTCAAACAGTTACTGGATCTCACATAGAGCCCAGAACGAGACTCTACACGCCGTGGCTCGCCGTGGCTCTTCAAGAAGCTCTACAAGTGCTATCTTCACAAGCTCCACAGTCTACAGATTATCGAAACAACTTTATTTATCTATCATTATGTTTCTGTTACTATAAAGGTACAAAAATAGACAAAGTGTAGTGTATGCTAATATCTTCACCTTCACGCTAGCTCCCTAATGGGGTAGGCAGAGAGAACGGAATACCATACATCACGACCCTTACATACCTGGCGTGAAGATGTGTTGTTGTTGTTGTTGATAATATCTATCATAATATATAATCTATCAGAATAGAATAAAACTTTGTTTAGGAACAATTATTGTGCTATTACCTATTTCATTACTAGTTACTTATTCTAAGATACGGTTATATGGAAATACCAGTAATAAGTACATAAAAATGAGGACGGAAATAACACATATAAATAAATAATAATAGAAAGAAAATACTTGACTCCAGTGGAGCAAAATGCACGACAGTGTAAGAAAAAAACTCGAAAAGGTCATAATCACTGCAGCATCACCAACTGGGGGATACCAAATACCTAGTTTTATACCACATTAAACCTGTATAGAGAGAGTTAAAATATTGACTGTAGGATTTGTTAACTGAGGGCATGTAGAATGAGAAGCTTAACTTTATACGAGATCTGTTTTAGTGTTAAGAACGCGCTAGCCTCAGGAAGTACTGACCCGAATTGAAAAATAATTTTGTGTTGAATAGGACATTTATTGAGGAAGGCTACATATATATACATATATATATATATATATATATATATATATATATACATATATATATATATACATATACCATGACGTTACAGCTGATAGGAGCTCTGTGGGAGAAACCGCGGGGTGACGTAGTAAATATATATTAGGGATATATTTGAGACAAAATACGAAATGAAAACTGCTTGATTTGCACGTATTGACCTTTTTGCACCTTTCTTTATCTAATTCGTAGGGGGTTTACATGATTAATTTTAGGTAATTACCTAAAAACCTTGTAATATAGCTTAACCAGCTGTACCCGTGTCACACACTCTGTCGATATTTTTTTTTATCTTATAGTATCGTAAAATTATACTGTATGTGCGCCTTCCCATCCAAATCCGTTTAGCAGTTTTTGTGTGAAATATTGTAGTACAAATATACAAACTCGGGCATTTATAATATAAGTAAGTTGCAAGTAATAATATTCTAAATGCCTTCTTACGAGGGCAAGCAGAATTAAATTTCCCCCTTGAGAAACGCGATAAACTGAGCTAATAGCTCCAACTCTATTTATTATCGTTTGCCCCTAACACGATAAAAAACCTATACCAACCTCGCGTTGCATCGATGTAATTCAATAGATGTGTATATACGAAGTTATGGCTGTTTCGAGTATGTCTTTAGTGTATGTAATATGTATTGAAAGAAAGAACGAAAGGTTTTTTTATTGATAACAATAGCATGAGTTAACAACTCAATTGCTCGGAGCGGCACAACTGACAGTGTCCGTCCAAATACGCATTAGAATTTAATCACTGTATAAACCATTAAGGAACTTAGATCACGCCGTGTGCAGCACTGAATTATATGCAGATACACAGACATACTGTTATACAGACATGTAGGAAGTTGTGTTTGTGTTCTCTCTCTCACTTGTTAACATCAGAACCGAATGGGTAAGGACCATGACAGTGATACGGGATCGCTAATGTATATTTTTCATGTGTTATTGCTAGGTATAAAGTATATTTTAAGCTCATTATGTGGTTTAGTTTACAAATTGTCTGCGGACTGTGGTTTGCTCATCCGCTCACATCCTAAATGTAAAAACAATAAAGGCCGAACCGGAGTCATTATAAAGTTGATGTGTTATTCATGTAACGAAACATGTTCACATAGGAGTTAGGCGCGAAATATTAATATAATAATAATTATATCTGTGGACTTATCACGTAAGACTGACCGTGTGCGAAGTACCGTAAAGACTTGTGTAGGTACTAGACAACGGAAATATATATTTTTTAATAAATTTGAGATATCTTATATATTTAAGATTTTTATTATAGAAATACACATAATACATATATAAACATCCATGACCTTTGCGATTCGAACCCCAGACCTCTGGCATAACACGCGGACTAACAGCCTCTATCGCGACTAAGTTTATAGCAGTATTAACATAAGTAGTGCCTGAAAATAAATAATTACTTTAAAATGTACCCAAACACTTGGTGAGTAATGCGTAACATTATTTGCTAGAAATGTGAGTACAGAAATTTTATTTTTATTTTACTTTATTAGTTTCATCAACAATTGTTACACAGTTTTGACCTAAAATAATAATACCACATATAACAAGCACTAGGTGTACAACCAATAACAGATGAACACTGCACGCATAGTGAGCTTAAGTTCTTTTTTTTCATAAAGTTCTTGGGTTAACCACAGCGGTGTTATAGTTGTATTAGAACAAATTGAACATCAAACTTGGCCCAAAATAATGTTTTTAGCTTTCAATGGGAGAGATATATTATATTTAACGTACTTAATATTGTCAAGTAATATAAAAATAATTAATTGAGCAACAGTAGTGAGATTCTAAAGTAAGTTGGCATTAATAAAATATACTATAAAAACATTTTTTGAGTGTTTAAGTATTTTTAACCGGCCCAATTAGTCAAGAAACTAATCAAGAGCGTGTTGAGTGTATCCAGCAGTATTGACATGACTGTGGCACATAACAGTATAGCAGCGTGGTCTATTCCGGCGTATTATTAACATCCAAAAACCACACGTATGTTATATACACCGTTAGGAGGAACTGAAGCGAGGAGGGGGGAATGGCACTTGGCTGACAAAAAATATGTAATAGTAAACTAAAACTTGACTGCTTCACGTGGGCCTAGGTTCATTCAATTTGTGAAGAAGTAGGGACTAGCAGTACAAAAAAGTATCGAAATTTGCTAACTTGTATGGTGATATAATATCACTGAAGAAAAACATTACAATCTTTTATTTGTAGTTAATTTCAACAAGTAGGAACATACGCAAACATAAATTTGACAACTTAGATAACCACACAAACATTTTATAACTTAAAAGATCACACGTGGGCGTCTTAATTTTGCGCGAATGTTACAATGAACTACTTTACTGCTTTTATGGAAGCTAGCTGATATGAAACAGCGACGTGTTACAAAACCTGCGGTCTATGAGCATGCTGGAGTTGGCCCCCGCTAATACATTAGATTTGATAAAGCGCAAAACCACACTCGAGAACACCGTTTGCTTACAAAGATGATCCATGAGACAATTGAAATTCAAAAAAAAAAACATCAAATTTCCATTAGAGAAGATGGCTGGGTTGTTACGCTTGGGACCCAGTGATAAACGTTATCAAATCAAAAGCACACCTCACGACAGCAAGACACAACACGTACTGTTTGAGTTCATCGGAACAACTCAAGAGTTATTATTGTTCGGGTACTTTTTATAATTTGTGACATCAGGACGTCTGTCATCTCAGTCCGCCCGTGGCCATGGTTGCTGTTAAACGTCTGGAACGTTGAGCTACTTAAACAATTAAATAAACCCATATAAATTCCGTAAAAGTAGTTTTATTGTAGCTAAATGACCATTCTTGTAACTCCCGTCTTCAAATATTTGGCTTGCGAGTCCGACGCGCATTTTTTAGACTAGGGGGGCAAACGAGAAACCGAAGCCTTTTTACGACTACCGACGCCCATGACCATCCACATAATTACTATGCTGATACGTTGCCCTCTTTCCTCCCCAGTGGGCCACTGGCTACTCACAAACCAAACGAAACGCGACACTGAAAGTGAGACGTACCTCCCAAGTCGTGTCATCGTAGTTCCGTTTCTTAGGTGGATGTTGTGTCAAGCACTATGCATGGCACTACCTCTTCCTGCACTTGACCGGAATTGAACCTTACAAATGTGTACAACGCTAAGAGGTAGTGTAAGGGGTTGGCAGGCACGAACAGCGACCCCCCCCCCCCGCCTCCCCTCGGTACCTACCTCTCGCACACACGACACCGCCGTAAAGTGACAGCTATGCTGTAGCCGGTGGCCCATTGGAATGGAGGACGAAAAGAGGGCAACGGCATGACAATAATGCGGATGTTCGTGGACGTCGATAGTCGTCAAAAGTCACCAATTGGACGTTTGCCCTTCTGTACAAAAAAAAGGAAATAATTAAAGCGAAGTAAACATCAAATATAGGAGCAAGGACAGTGTATTCCTGTCATCACTAGTTCTTATTCATTAAAGTACAATAACCCTGCATTAGCCGGAGTGAGGGAAGGCAGGCCCAGGGCGGTCTCTCGCGCCGCGCCGCCGAGGGTGAAGACGGGGTTTATCCCAACGGAACGTGTTTTTTCTGCTTTAAAAGGTTTTAAAATTTAAAAATATCTTTAGGGCTTCGTAGATTTCCCGACGTTGTAATAATAACTAACTTTAATTCACTTTCTGAAAAATGGATGTTCAATAACTTTTCTTAAAATTTATTTCATAACGTATACATTTTTATAGGGTACGTGTGAAAGGCATATTTCAGGTTCTTTGCTTAAATATAATGGCCACCAGTAAGTAGAGAGGTCCCTATACGCCAGGAGCTCTCCACTGTGGTGTGTCGTAGGACGCAGACTGCTGTCGAGAACGATACTGAATTGTTGAATACCCGCTATAAGATTCCCAATAAAGGATTAGGCACAGTTAGTGCCATGATGCATGCGAGGAGGTCGTGCCATGATGCATAGGAGAAGGAAGTGCCATGCTGCATAGGAGAAGGTAGTGCCGTGCTACGTAGGAGGAGGTAGTGCCATGCATAGTGCAGTACACTACATCCTCCTATGCAACGGAATAAAGTCAGCACGACCGGGGAGGTACCTCTCGCTCACATAATACCGCCGTAAAGTGACATCTCTTCCTCCGCGGTTTGTGAGTAGCCGATAGCCCACTGGGGGGGGGGGAGTAGGACAACGCAACGCATTGTAGTTATGTGGATATTTATGGGCGTCGGTAGTCGTAAAAAGCTGACTGTTTTCGTTACGAATACAGAGAAACGCCCAACATAGCACAGTTAATAGCCAGACGGACCAGCCCTAAGTTAAGCATAGCCAACACTTAATAGCGGTACTATATGAGTGACAGCCGACACGTTTCCGGTCGTGCAGGCTAGATTCGGTCGCAATGTAACAGAGAAACCTCCTGCTGACAATAAAAAAGTAGTTCGAATTAAAAGTTTTATTATTATAATTATATGTTATATATTAATAATTAATTTTAAATTATCCTTTCAGTGAAGAAAATAAGCTATATTTTTCACTGAAAGGATAATTTAAAATTTGAAAAAAAAAATTACAAGGCTCATGATTTTTTTGCCAATATGCAATATTTTTTTAACAAAGTAATTTTAATTACTGCTATTCATTTAAAGTAACAGTATACATAAACAGCTGTTCCATTTCCGCGGCCTGCATACTTCTAACCTTACACTTGAACTGGTTACAGATGTTAGCGACTGAGTACCTTTAAATCAATAAGGCTTAGGGCGCGCGAGCTGAACGCAACGAGCGGTGTGCGAACACCGACGATACCGTCTAAGAAATACGCTGCCGGCCTTAAAAGCTTTTATATTTCTATCGGAAATAATACAATGTAATACCGCACTAGAGGTTGAAATATGTAAAAATATTCAATTTTTATTTGTGCCGCTAAAAATCGTAGCGGATGCTACGAACTTCGTAGACGACTCTCGTGGGGTTTTAAGCCGGGATGTTCACGCTTCGCTTCCTTTTTTGTATGCTAATTCTTATACATTCTGACATATTTGAGTTTTAATATTACATTTTTATAATACTCTGTGTAATTATTGGCATTGGGGTTCCGTCAGTTGCGGAACCTCAACGCCAATAATTACACAAATTCGAAGCGACCGATGTTAACAGTACACTATAATTCGATGAATTGAAAAAATAAATCGCAGATACTATTGCTTTACTTAAGATTATAGCACCATACCAGGGTTACTTGTGACTGAATAGAAGCTTACTTATATTTGCTTTTTTTTTAAATAATGTCTTACGTACGAAGCTGAAACCCATTCAGGTAATTAAATGTGGTGAGAAGACGGTTTTTAAAAAGTTTTGTAGTTATCGAAAGTGGAAAAATCCGATTAAAACCAGTAGTCATCAGACAGCTCCGATTTCTCGTTTGCCCCTTTATGCCAATAAAAAAAAGAAGAACTCTAAGGTCCACGCCCATCACTTGGGTGTCCATAAATCCGCTATAGTGCGGTTTAAACGCCACTTCTTACCGCCCACAACTGTACTGCGAATGATATTTGCTGTGGAGATACTACTTACAACCAAAGATGCCGAGCATCCAGGAATGCCGATTAAGGTAATCACCGGGGACACTGTTACAATATCCACGACATTGATAATATTGATAGACATGTCAACCATGTGTGCCCAGTACTACTAGACATCTGCTGATCGTACAAATTGATACAAAACTTTTTTTTTAATCTACAAAATAAAAGTTGTAGATAATTGTATGCGCTTTTATTTGATTTAAAGAACGAGATTTACTTAGAATTGTACCGTTTTGGAGATCAGCAAAATACTGTATTTTATTAACTGTTTTTTACTTTATATAAATACTTTAGCTGATTTTATACCGGTTATTATTTAACAAGCCCGACGTGTCAGAAGCTTTAAAGCTTGGCGAAATTTTTAGATGTACCCGAATATTTTTACTTATTCATTTCTTACGACTACCGCAAAAAGTGTTTATCGTACCTTGCTGTCTTAAATTGTTATATTTTATGATTTGATTGTATTTATCGCTGGAACAAAAGCAGGGGGAAACACCCAGTCAGATTCTGTATTGAAATTTGGATGTTATTTAATTTCAATAATATCACTTATATTTTTTTGTAATGGTTCCGATATGGCAGCGTTTAAAATAAAACACGTTTTATATGTGGCGAGCGCGGTTGCGGATAGTTTACCAGTAAAGTGACGCGTGCGGTTTGTTGCAGGAGTGAGCGGCGCCGTGTCGTCGGCGAGCACGTACGCTGGGCTGTACGGCGGGTACGCGGCCGCGGCGCTGGCGGGGCTGTCCGGCCCGCCACCCAAGCGCAAGCGCCGCCACCGCACCATCTTCACCGAGGAGCAGCTGGAGCAGCTGGAGAGCACCTTCGACAAGACTCATTACCCCGACGTGGTGCTGCGGGAGCAGCTGGCGCTCCGAGTCGACCTCAAGGAGGAACGAGTTGAAGTAAGATTATATTCTTTGTCCTCCAGAATCGTGGCGGTGGGGCTCAGTAGCTCGAGATGAACTGAGACACCTCGGGTAAAGCCAATTGAAGAACCGAGGAGGTGATTACTTTTTGTGCCCCTCTTATAAGAAAAGGAGACTAAGCAGGAGAGGAGCAAGAGGAGAAGCGCTCTTTGTGCCCCTCTTATAAGAAGAGGGGGACAAAAGAGACAAAATGAGGCGGCGCTATTGCGCACGGGGCACGGGGCGAGGATGGGCACCTCACCCCATTGCATTGTCACAAAGTTGGTGGGGTTGTCCTATAGCGCGGGACAACCCCCTCTGTGGAGGTGGAGTTGGTCCCTTTGGGGGTTGACTAGCCGTCGACGTACCCTGATGATTTATTACACCGGGGTTCTCATCAAAGGCGGCACCGATGACACTCACGGTGGTTTTGGAGAGTGTTCGGCACTATCATGTGTCCCACACACCACTGGACCCCACCCAGGGCCGTAAACGCATGCCATAACAGTCATCGCACTAGCAATGTCTTTGTTGTTCCAGTTTAAGGAACTATATATATATTACGTATTATTCTCATTAAAGCTCAGAAGTAGCGACTTATGTCTATGTTGTTTATAACAACACATCTTCACATCAGTTCCCTAATGGGGAGGCAGAGTGAATGGAGTGTCATAATACTAATTATATGAGCTGCATTGAACACAAGTTCGTCTCTGTTTAAGACCTATATATAATATCATCGAAATCCTCTATACCGTGAAAGATATTCCATTTATAAGACGATATACTTATATTGAGTCATGCCCAGCGGTGGACCGATAAGGGCTGATAATGATGATGATGGTGATGATGGGCAATGATGATGATACTTATACTACGGGTAGAGATAGACAAGCGTCATAATTTATCGAAACTAACGAAGCATCAAGTTATTCGATGAAATTGACTACATGGAATCGACTAAAGTTAGTAACAATTCTGAATTATACGCAAACTTAATTAAAGATGAAATATATTCATAGTAGTTTTCGATAAATATCAAATATACAATTTCTTATAGCTTATTCGCACTTTGTAGTGGTGAGACTTTATGGTCTTAGCTGCTGCTCAAATCAAATGTCAATCACATCTGTCATTGAACTTGAAACTCCAAACTCCTACTCCACATGCATTACTCTCTTTAGCTATGCTGTAGCAATATGAACGTTACGCTATCGAAGCTTCCGAATTTACCCGGTATCAGCAATCCTCTCGCGTTTCGTGCGGTTTGTTCCCAGTTATTAGTTGGAGGGTGGGAGGGAAGGATGCCAACGAATCTAAAAGTATGTGAATGTCGATAGTCATCCAAGGTCCCAGACTGCTCGTTTGCCTCCCACTGGTACAATACAAGAATCTTTAGGCAGTATGGGTGTAGGGGACACACGGGCAGCTGTACCTACCGTATAGGTACTATTTTTATAGTGTACGTGGACAGACGAGCTATCGAAGCCTTTGAAAGACTAACGACGCCCATGAATATCAACATAATTATGCCGATGCTTTGCTTTCCTTTTCACCTCCCCCCAATGGGCCATCGGTTAGTGAGTACACTAACCGCACGAAACGCAACACCGTTCGTGTCACTTTAGAGTCAGCGGTATAAAGTGAACGAGAGGTACCTCCCCGGTCGCGCCGGCCCAATGCCGAGGATGTAGTCTCATGTACCAGGCACTACCTCTTACAAATATATACTTAATATTTATATTCTCTTCTTCGGTTTCGCACTTGTACTCGTATTGAGCCAGCTCGTCCGGGGAGAAACATCTCGCTCGTTTGTTACCGTCATTACGCTATGCTGTCCCATTTTGTGCGGCTTGTGAATTGCCGGTGGGCCTTTGGGGGATGAAGTGATATAGAATAACACATCGATCATATTTTGCCGGGTATCGGTAGTCACCAATAGCTCCGTTTGTCCTCCAATGCTATAGATAAAAACACGAAAAGATGAAAAATATTTGCACAACTAGCAGCCGTGTGCTGCTCTGCAGTATCTGTAAATGTGTACAATATATTATTTCCTAACGGTGGATTTATAATTTGCATAAGACGTTTACGTCAAGTTTTAGACTATTTATAGAAGTTGCGTTACCGAATAAACAAGTGCCTACTTACTTACATGACAAATTAAACAGCATGCTTCAATATTTAATGATTGTATTGACAAATAATTGAATATATTCCATAATCTTGGGCACAAACTTCACGCCATACTTATGCATTTATTTATATAAATAGGGAATTACCTACAAGCTGATTTAAGAAATCGTCGTATCCGTATTTAACGTATCAAAAATTCAATAAATGTGGTATTTTCGGTGATTGCACAATTGCGGTTTGTGTGTGGGCTACACGCAAACCGCAATTGTGCAATAACCATTGGAGGAGCACGGAAGCAGGGCATACTATCACACACATCTGCATAGCAGTTATGTAGCTGTCTATGAGCGTCAGTTGTCACGAAAATGCTTTTTGCTTTGCTCCATATAATATACCTATAAAAATAGTTGTCTCGACGGCCATATCTACTCATATAATCTAATGAATGAGATTATACAAAATACTCGCACTTCAAAGCTATCAACCGCATAAATGTCAGGACCTTCGATAGTATAAACCGTAGTCATGTTTTAGACAGGATACATTGGAAAATATAAAAGTTCATCACAGGATTAGCTTTTGTTTTTTGCGTAAGTATTTGATTTTGTTCGTTACAAGTCTCCGGGAATTATACATTTATGCTTTGTAAGTAGGGTAGTAAACCACGAACATCGGCGATAGAGAAAAGTTACACACAGATTACATACACACAGACTGACGGGCCGGTAAATCTGTAATTTTTGTATTTTTTTGTTATCAAAAATATGTCTTAATCGGCATATGGGATAGGTGTCCACCTATCCCATATGCCGTAAAAATAATATGAAACTCGTGGTAAATTCATTGTTACAACAATTTTTTTTGCTAGAGCTTACAAAACAAGCTTTACGACAACTTTTAACAAAGTAAACGATTATGTGATCATTTTACGTTTGAGTTGAGACGGAGACCTGTACCGTGGCATCTGTGACATCACGTTGGCAGGGCGGAGAGCTTAGACGTGGCGGGGGCCGTAAGTCAATAGACGTGACGAGGACGTTCCGAGCCGTCGTGTGGGTGGCCGGACCGAAAAAAAGCGTTTTTGCCCAACGTCTCCGTATAATCATTGTTAATCATTTACTTACACTTCAGATGATTGTGATTCGGATTTTTTTTTTAATTTTTCACAAAACATAATTTCCCATGTGACAAATTATGTTTTTTACCTGCAATGTGATTACACCATAATAGTGAACCAGCAATCGGAGCCTTTTTACGACTAGCGACGCCCATGAACCTTCACATAATTATTATGCCGATGCGTTGTCCTCCTTGGGGGACCAAATGGGCCTCTCATAAACCGCACGAAGCGCGACACTGAAGATATCACTTTACGGCGGATTATGTGAGCGAGAGGTATCTCCCCGGTCGTGCAGGCCCAATTCCGTCATGCACTATGCATGGCACTACCTCTTCATAAAATTTAATCCAGCTCACAAAATACGATTTTATTTAATTAAAAGATATCATCTTTGACATCATCACCTTAACAGATATTGAAGCTGGAAATTTTATTTTATTTTATTTTATTACACAACAGTGTACATCATTCCATTTAGTGGATCCTCGACGTCAGCTCTTTAGATGCCACTAGGCACAAGTCTCCCCTCACATTTGTTGAAGGATCGATAGTAGATAAGTATACACATCATCAACCTTAAGCCACATTGCTAGATATAGTTACACTACGTACATTCTTGAAAGTTTGTAGTCCACAATCTAGGCAAGAAGTGGGGAACGTCCCCTCCACACCCTTTTACTTCGAGGCGGGGAAACGCATTTACGAGCGCATTACGTCCATGGTGTTTGGGGTTTGCGGCACATTATAGTGCCGAATACCCACAAAGACCATCGCGAGTACCATCGGTGCCGCCTTTGGTGAGGTGCCCCGGAACTACAAAGACACAGCAGTGTTGCCCCGCACCACAGGACAACCCCGCCACCTTTGGAACAGTGCAATGCAACTTCTTTTGTTGCTCTTTTGTCCCTTATAAGAGGGGTACAAAGAGCGCCTCCTCCTCTTGCTCCGTAGCTCCCTCTTCTTATAATAAGCCCCATCGGTTCAATTGGCTTCGCCTGGGTTCATCCCAGGATACCGATAATACCGCCATGACAAGGTTTGAACCACGGTGGATATTTTTTTCACATTTGTGAACATTTGTTCACTTTGTGAAAGTTTAATTTTTATCACACTTGTGAACTTTAAAATTAATACGATTCCAGTAATTTGTTTTATTTATGAATTTAATCATGCATTTTTTTTACTTTCAGTTAGGAATTAGTTTTTATTTATTTTATGTTCTTTAATTTAATTTAATTAATAAAAAATAAAAGGTAAAAATAATTAAATTATTATTTTTAACTCATTTTTTTTTATTCAAGGAAAAGTGTAACAAGATATTTACGCATCAATCTTAGGTCTTAGAAATAGTTAAATATTAGGTCCTTACATATGAAATTGGTGTTTTTCATAGGGGCCACTTTAATCACGAATTTCTCCTCTTTGGTCAGGAATTCCAAATTTAAATTTGTACAGCTATTTACTTATGTATTTGTGCCGCGATGAGCGTCATTCGTTTGTTTTTTTTCTTCTGTTTTTTCTGTTTGCGTCACTCATTTTACAAAGTGGAAAACTTAAGATATCGCATTATTTACGAGTACGAGTTCCGCCGTGCAAAAGAAAACAGTTCGTTTTTAGTTCAACGTTTTCGTTCTGGAAATTTCGAACTGTAGAACAAGCCGCGTGGATGCCTGAGACCCAAGTTGATAATGAAGAGTTTAAGGCTATCGTGGAAGTGGATCCAACGCAAACCACGTCCGAGTGCAGGTTGCGATGTTAGTGATAAAACTTTTTTATTTCACTTCAAGCAAATTGGGAAGACTAAAAAGCTTGAAAGGTGGGTGAAACAAACCGGGACACGCGTGTCGACTGCCGCGTTACATTACTAAACCGACATAATAATGAAAGTATTTTAAACCGAATCACTACCTGAGATGAAAAATGGATTCTTTACGATAATCGGAAGCGATCAGCGCAATTTTGATAGAATTTTTTTGATAGAATCAAACCAGAATCAACCAAAAATCAGCCAGCCAAATCCTGCTCCAAACGAAAATTAACCCCAAAAAAGTTACTTGTAAGAGTTTGGTGGAGTAGTGCCGGTATTGTTCATTACAGTTTACTCAAATCTGGCCGGACTATTACCGCTGATGTTCATTGTTAACCATGATAGAAAAGCTAGCGAGAAACAACCTAGGCGGGTCAATCGCTCCACGCCACTGCCGCTTCACGACAACGCTAGACCACGCACTGCGCAACAGACGGCTACCAAATTAGAAGAGCTTCGATTAGAAAATCTAAGACATCCTCCGTACTCCCCGGACCCTGCTCCAACTGATTACCATTTTTCCGAAATTTGGGTAACTTCTTGCAAGGGAAAACTTAAACTCCGATGTGAATGTGTCCGGCAGTGAAAATCGTCTTCAAAGATTTTACTAATTCCCGACCAGCTGGTTTTCTTAGCAAAGGGATCAATGAACTACCTATGAGATAGCAAAAGTGCATAGAAAACAATGGTTCATTCTTTGATTAAATAAATTATATATTAAAAAATATTCGACTTTTTGTTCCTCCCATACAAAACCCCAATTTCATATGTAAGGACAGTTCTAACGGTGGCTACATTTGATTGTTGTATATAGTTATGATAGATAATGATAATGGGACACTACGCTATTATTTTCAGGTAATTATCTCGTTAATACGTAGCTAATCATGAGCGATTCAATATGTTAGTTCAAAACATAGGTACGAAAATGATAGGTAAATAGAAATATTAAGTGTACGGTTAGCTACACTGTGTAACGTAGTTGGTGCTTGGTAGTGAGTGGACCGAGTCGCTGCGGCCGATGCGACCGGTGAGCCAGTTTCAATTTGGGATGTCGGAGTGAAGTGGAGGTGTTTGCGGCTACCGGTGTTGGCGGAGTGTGGAGTGTGTGCTTACCTCTCCATCGCGCCACCCAAGCTGTCCCGGTGTTTACTCATCCGCATTTCTTGTCCACACAGGAGCTTGCGCGATTTTTTTGTCTCGTGTCCAAATGCGAACAAAAACTTTTTATTTATTAGTCAGTAGGTAATGCGCGTGTAATATTTCTGTACTTTCCAACAATCATTTAAATAATTGGACATTCATGTAACGTTTAAAAAAATGTACTTTCTACGATTGATCGATCAAAAAGTCAACTTTTAGAAAAAACAATATTTTTGAACGAACTGAAACCCACCTAGAATTTCAGATTTAGTTTACTAAAACTTGTGTATGAATAACATCTCCACCCTTTTATGCGAATAGTATATGTAGCTAAGTAACCGATTCCGCTGATAAAAACCCTCTCGCTTACTCTCAAGACTCTGTCTACCTTCGTTATTATTTGATCGAATTTGTCTACAGAAAATTAGGTACATAAGACACATTTTGGACTGCACACATGCGTTATATCTGCCAACTAGCAGCCCAAACCGGCTTCGCGCGGATATTTCACGAAACATGGCAAAATTCATTGATTGACAAAAATATACAAATATATATAAGTTGTGGGTGGAAGAATCCCGAAGTGGCCATTTGCTTGCCACCTATGACATCATGGGCCCCAGCACCTTGGCTAATCGTGGGTGTGCTAGTATATCTACAGGACTTACCAGGTGTGGATAAACTAGCGCACCTCTGCCTACCGCTTCGTACCTTCATGTACCTTTTCTTCCTCTTATATATAAATTCATGATAACGATGATTCAATGTCATGTGAATCACATTGACATAGAATAATTCAACTTATGATAGTACAACGTCTGTCAGTACAGTAAGTTGTCAATAATTTCAGTGTCTAAATATGAATTTACTTTGGTATTTTTTTCACACCTTTGGATATGTTATTAAAGATTCATAATGATTTAAACGTTTCAGAAAATGTTATCTTACCTATGCTCATCACAAATAATGTAAGATCGTAATTTTGAAATAATTTATCACACCAGTCTAGTAGTTTCGGAGCCCATTTAATGCAAACAAACAGACAATTCTTCCCCTTTGATAGAGCTTTAAGTGTTGCCTAGTTTATTTTACACATATACTAATAATATAAAGCTGAAGAGTTTGTTAGTTTCTTTGGACACGCTTCTCTCAAGAATTAGTCGCTATAATTGAAAAATGCTTTTTATGTACTCCATTTATCAAAGAAGGTTATAGGCCTCCATTTATCAAAGAAGGGTATATATACCACGACGCTACAACTAATAGGGCCGGAGTTACACAGCTCTAACCGCGGGGGTTGTCAAAGCATAAGGGACAAGCGAGCAGTCACGTGAGGTAAGTAAACACCAGCGTCCGTAGACATCCGCAACGGAAGAGGTCTCGCAGTTGCTTGTTTGCTAGTTATCGAATATGTTCGCAGTGAAAGGAGCTGCATATGTCAAGTGCATCAGCATCACAGATCACCGAGGTGTCGAGATATTTATTTAGATCTTATGTAAAACTTTAGATGTCACACGCGTGTCTCTGTTGGCCAATAAAATCACATAATCCACTTGAACACACCCAACATATCCACTCTTTTAGGTGTTATACGGGTACCCGATATATTTTATAAACGAAGTCTTAAGAGGAGGATTCGAATCTTTATTTAGATTTTATTTAGCATCTTTGGTTGTTTGTCGTGTCGTGTCTTGATTGTTGTGACTCAATCACATCGGAACTGCAGAACAGATTTTAACGGAACAGCTGGACGGCGTCCACTGGTGGACCAATTCTCCCCCATAGAGCGCCATAGGTCACGGCCACGAGCAACTTTCATCCAGATATTCCCTCAATTTTAACCAAGACGTCTTCAACTGATGATGATGATGTTTCAGTACAATAGTGTACTTAAAACTTAAAGCCGAAACGTTCTAAAACATCGTGATCGATTATAAAATAAAAGCTACAAATGATACAAATCGGAAAAACAGTATTATCCGCGAAAGCCCTACAAGCGAGTCTCATTACCGCGCAGCTCGGGTCCGGGCTACCATAAATAAATCAAATTTAATTAACTCAGATTAATTTTCACGGCGCCATCTCACCCGCGGCCCGCCTCGCGCTGCCCTTTTTATTTGCCTCGAGGCGAACCTCTCAGTTGTGCCCGACTCGCGGCTCACTTCCACGGATTCTTTAATAAAAAGTTTACACTTAGTAATTTAATGTGTCGCCCATTATTTTCTTGTTGCGAAGCCGTACGATGTCGCTTAAATTAAATTTTATCTTATTGATCTTTTAACTCTGTGTTTGTAACAACTTCAGGGGAGAGTCGCCGATCAATATCGCGAAAGACCTTTGATTGAACTTTGTATAAATAAATCAGGAACGCTGTGCGTTAACCTGGAAGTAATTTTTGGTCGACGGATTTATTCGTACTTACAAAATAAATCGTATAAGATTTAAGTAGGTAACTTATCCGACTACGGCGCAGTGGGAGGGGTTATGATTTTAGCCGTTTTCTTTTGCGCACCTGAACTTATGATGTGAAAGCATAGAGTAGCCCAACACAGTTCGTTTTGTACGGTTTGTCGGGTGCCGAGAGTAGCTTATATGGCCTCGGCTTTGACGTGAACTAGTGACTCATGGAGAGGATCATAACTGGGGGCCCGTACGTCCCTTCAGCTTCAGACTTGCCGATTCTCTGCTCTTACATACAAACTGCTACACCGATTTTATCCGGGAAGAAAAGGATTTTCAGGCTAATACATTGCCCATATAAATGCTTGATAAAATCCTTTCATGCTACGACGACGCAACGTGACACCGAGGTTGTCACTTCACGGCGGTATCATGTAAGCGAGTGGTACCAGCCCGATTGCAATATAGCATGGCACTACCTCTGACTTATCGACACTTTGGTGATTCTGTATACACCCTTCAGTTCTGGGGCACGGTGGTGACCTAACAAGAAGAGCAAGCGAAGACTAGGGGGACCCTCTACCACGAGGGTGAATTTAAAAGTATTCGCCTAACCAAGAAAATAAACACATACTAAATCAGCTATATTTTTATTTTCTACATAATCACCATCAAGTTCGGTGTACTTCTGCCATCTCCGATTTAAATTAGTTAGACCGTCGAAAAAAAATGATTCTTCCTTAGAGTCAAAATAAGCGTCTACTGCTACTTTGACCTCGTCATTTGTCGAAAATATTTAACCTCCCAAGTGCGTTTTTAGATTAGGGAACAGAAAGAAGTCTGACGGTGCCAGATCAGGCAAATAATAATCCTGGACGCCTTTCGTTTATATCCTCTTTTAAACCACGCAGTAGGACACAGTAGTAACCAGAGTTTATAATCTGACCCCTTTCAAGATAATCAAACATAATCACACCCTTCGAGCCCCAGAATACTGAAGCCATTAAATTATCTGCCGACAAAGTCGTATTAGCCTTTTTAGGGGGTGGTGAACCAGGTCTTCTCCACTGTTTCGATTATTGTTTTATTTCCGGCGTACAGTAATAAACCCATGTTTCGTCTATTGTAACAAGTCGTTTCAAAAAATTTACAGCACTGGCTTCAAATAACTCCAAACAGTCACAAGATATAGTCAAATGCATCCTTTTTTGTTTAACTGGAATCAGTCGCGGAACCCACCTCGCGAACACCTTGCGGAAGTCCAATTCGTTGACTCTCGACTCTCTCTAATTTTTTATCTGCGGTCTCCCATAATTAAACCAAGGACTTCTTTAATGTTTACGTCAGTAGTCAGTAGGCCTTCCAGAGCAGGGTTCATCTTTCACGATTGACGTGATAATAAGATCCGCGCAACAACCGCGCTATTTCTCTCCGCGCGGCCTCTGCCGTGACTGCACTAAGCCTTACTCTTACGCAATAAAAACGTCCCAGTCAACGGGAACTTATTAATTTTCGAACAGACTTTGGTATCACTCACTGCATGTATCTTAATATCATAAAATATATTACTATTATTATACATTTGTACGCCCTTTTGTCGGAAACTCGCCAAATATTAATTTATTTTAATGATTACTGAAACGTAAAATTATGTTGATTAAATTATGTATTTTATTATTTATAGTTAAATATATTATTTTCATGATGTAGTAATTGACAAATGAAAATTGAGTTTTGACACGTGTTAAACGTGTGTAAACGACATGTTAATATCCAAACAGTATAGAGACACCAACCACAGCCCCCATGGCCCATTGGGGGATGGGGTCCAGGATGATGACGCATATGGATAAACGTGCTGTTAATTTTGGCGTTGCTTTATAAACAAATAAATAATAAGCGTCGGCAGATACTGATGGCTCTGATTGCTCGTTTGTACCCTTATGATATAAAAAGCCAACACTCAAAATCTTTGAATGAATTTGATGAACTTTCTCCTTTATACTCCGTAGATTCAACTGAAAAACTGTTTCTATCGCATTAGAGGACATACGAGTAATCGCCATTGGTAACCATCCCTCATTAACATCCTCACGGATAATGGCAATCACAGACAACTACAAAACACTAAAAAAGCCACCACTTTTATGGTGGTATCACATGAAGTAGAGGCACCCCGTTTATGCTGACCCAATTCGGCTGCATTGCAGCAAAGCTCTTCTGTTAAACTTAGGTTCCTATCGACGAGGGTCGTAATTACCCTGTAACGCATTCTGCGTTAACCACTTCGTAACAATTGGACATGCAAGAATTTTAACTGATAGTAAACATTTAACGGAGATAGTTTCGGGCTATAAAATAGTATGTGCGAGATTACTGAATATTTAATAACATAAATATTTTGTATACTGGTCACACTCTCTCTCTACCACCCCCGAATTCTGCTACCCACTTTTTGACGGTTGAACAGAATCTCCTAAAGTACTTACCATATCATCTTAGATGGCTTTCTGTGATAGCCCCTTCGTATGGAGGTACCTAATGACGGCTGCTTGATTTGCTCCATTTGCAGGAACTATGTCCTATTGCTTTGTTAAAAACATTATAAAATCACAACTAATTATCGCATACATTTCGGACTTCACACAATGAACTAGTCTGAACTGAACTAAATAATGTGGGTACATCTGATTTTTAAAATTGAATAAATCCGAGTTAGGCCGAGAAATTTTCAATCCACCCTCATATTTATAAAAGCGTATTTCGTTACTCGTACCCAGTAAACGTACCTATAATATGATAAACGTATATATACTGAGAGAATTTATAAAAAAGGGAACAACCACAGGTTGTTAAGGGCTATCACATGTTGAGCCAGACTTTTAAATACATTTATTTAATTATGGACTCTCCATATTCACTTTCATGAATAAACTTAAAATAGTACACGAAACGAACAATGGAATCAATAAGGTTTGTAATAAGGGTTCGTAAAAAGTTAGGTAACGAACTTTTATTTGGGTAGTTGTTCGAGACACCCGGCTGCAACTTGAACGGTCAACTGTTTGCTTTCGGACCGTTCTTCATTCCTTGTATCCAACAGTGGAAAATCTTCCACTGTGGAATGCGGACATCATATCTGCATATTACATCTAAATTTAAAAAGGGAAAAGATAGAGAAAAAGAAAAAAGTAGTACAGCTCTGAAAAGGAACACACAACCAATAAGATACCCATTCTCTTGGCTTCATGAGTCAACTAAAATCAGGCAATATATAAGCTCCGTTACAATTAAATAGAATTTAGAACTCAAGTTTCACACGTGGCATATACTATTGAAACTAACACATTAGAGATACGGTCTATCAAATTAATAGCCATACAGATCATGTAAATAACTATATCAAATGCACACCTGAGAGAATTAAGACATCTTAACATTAATAAAGATGTTTCGAAACATGGCGTCGGCAAGAATTCATTAACTCATCCTTTTATAGGAAATATAAATAATTGTTCGAGGCATCCTCTCAGGAAAATATAGGTTGCCGGGCGGCAATGAAAACTATTTAATTATCATTTGGGGATACCAGATAGCGGAGTCAGCCATCCCAAATCAATCCGTGCTCAACATCACAAAAAAGTAAAAGAGTGATATTTTTTCAACACACGGCATACGTTTAGCCTTACAGTCAAAGATGACGGAAATAATTCTTTATAAAAAGTTTAAGTAGCAGAAACATAATTGCTACAATACAAAAAGGAAATCCTAAAAGGTATAATAACTTTTTAATATACATTAAATATAATAGACAAAATTTTAGTTCAACCCGCCTTAATTCACAAACTTACAATAGGCAAGTCACTAATTTTGACTACAGTGTACGTACTAAAAATTAGTGATCTTTATGGTTTTTATTTTATGAACACATTAACTTCAATACATAAACCTTCAACCTTTCTTTATATAGAAAATAAGATGTTTAAGTATTAATTATTCAAGGTTGATAGCTCATCAACCGGTCTTTTACCGGCTTACGGTATTTTAGGTATCAATATATTGTATAACTAAATAGTAAAAAAAAACATGTGAATAATACAAACCTGTCAATGGAAACAAAAAGGGGTTTCAACTTAATTAGCTACAATAAACGGACGAAATATTTTCATGATTAAACAAAATAAATATCCAAATCCGAAATGTGTACTGTGGAGCTGTTGCCTTACAGCCACAACGTACTCATAATTGTGTTACCAGTTATATATTTTATTTAAATTTAAAAATATCTGTCTATTTAAAGAGAAAATATCTATAATTTCTTTAAGTTTACACGAAAGTTAGATTATAATGTAACTACTTTATTTACGAGCGTCAGGTAGAATCTAACAAGTCGTCGACGGCACATACATTAAAATCCGTGAAGTAGTTCATACTGTAGCTGGGAACGTAGACATTTATACACATACGGTCGAAAAACAGTACCACCCTTCTGATGCAGTCGGGTAAAAATATTTTAGCACTAGGTCTGAAATCCTAAACCACCGTCCTCTGGGCCCTTATATTTAGAAATGGTGACGATCACTGGCTTCATAAACTCGATAGGTAACTATTATATTAAGATTGAAAATACATTAATAGCTGTATTATGAGTGCCTGCTTATCGTGATCAGCGCGGTCCGTCTACATAGAGTGATTTTTCATAAAAAACGTCGCACTTTTCTAAATCCTTTATTACCTAACCTAACCTTTATTTATTAAACAACGCTCCTAGATAAAGTGGCAGGTATCGTCTAGTCTAACCACGTGCAGCGCGTGCAGCGGTACGTGAACAAAGCGAATTACAAAATTAAATTAAACTTATAACATTAGTAGGTTTCCTTTTGATCACACATGGTTCTGTATAAAAGGTTGTTTTTCGTGAAAACATCAGCCGCGGCCCCTGTATTTGCGTAGCGCGAATTGGAAACTGCATTATTAAACGCCTTTTGTTTTCCGCCCACACAACACTTGCGGAAAATCAAACTCGTACATACCTGTACAATACGATTCAATTTTCATACAAATCAGAAAGTTACAATCTGGTGCTCATGTCCTACTAATTATTAATTTTTTTTGTTACTCTTTATCAGAACAACAACTGTACGGATTAAGTTGAACTTTGACATAGATAAGTTTAAGATCTAGATTAACATTAAAAAAGAATCCATAAAAGTGAACGGCTCATTAGTGATTTTAGCACAGCTACTTATTATTTGTTACCACGCTTTTATTATGTTCGATAGCGTTATTTTCAGTATAAAACTTTAAAGTCCATCAACGTATTAATAATACGGTAATTTAATAATTATAAATACATTCTTTAGTGTTAGTGGTTCGCAAATAAAGCATATTTTTAGGATTCTATACTTAGAGACCAAAAGCGGACCCTTGGAACAGATCTGGTGTTCATAATGTTTTAACAAGTTACCCTGAGTTCGTTGCATGAATTACTTCCCTTATGAGGGACTAGCCAGTCGCCTTGATGTCCTGTGGCTACCATAGCATCTTTTAAGCGGCATGTGGCATCCGCGGGGTTGTAGTATTATTATATTCAGTTCTCCCAGGTTCGGTGGTAATGCGTAAATTAATTTCGGGGAAATCAAATTTTAGATCAATAAAGGCGACAGGCAGTCAAAGGAACTACCGACAGAAGTGAAAACTTCGAGCTAACTCACGGCCGCTGCGTGCTGCCACGTATACTACGTACAGCATGTTTGCTGACGCGAACTCATATTTTATCCAACATAACGCTAACTCACATAGCATATCTAATAAATAGCTATCTAGCGCCCTTAGCTTTGACCACTAAGAGTTTCGAACTATCTAAAACTTCGATGGACTTCATACTGGCGCAAAAGTTCTCGCTGCCGCGATTGAGTTCTGCGTGCATGCTAGGAGCAAGCGACAGTAAATACTTACCTATGTGTGAAAATTTAACAAGTCTTATTGAAACTTTTCTTGTTTTCCGAATATACGGAATTCTCCACTGTTGTTTGTCTGTACTCTACTATGTGTGTAGTAGCTATAAGGCAACATTAAAAAATATTGGACTGCAGTAAAAATGTTCTATATTTTTCGGAAAAATAATGATCTTGATTTTTAGAATTCACTAAAAGACGCAAAGAAATTGCATTGATTTCATAAAGTCTAGCATAATTACTATTACTTATCATTCAATTAAACATTTATTATTTAATACTTTATATTTTCGTTGAATAAAATGACTTTCATTTGAATTTTTTAGGAGAGTATATTCTTTAAACAACGATTCAAGGCCGCGTTCGGAAAAGTAGTAAGTTAAAAAAAATAAGTAAAGTAACGCTTTACAACATTCAGGTCGCTAAACTCTCTGAGCACCTTTCCCTTCAAAGTTATGTTTCTTTTTAAGCAGTAAATTCCGGCCGCGTGTTGGTGCTGACACACAGTATTTTTCTAGTTATTTGAGTATTACGAACCATTTACTGCCCATCTGCTGCTTTTTTGATTGAGCGCAAATCGAGTAAAAAAATTGTTAATACTTACTCTACCTACAAACAATTCAATACCATTTTATATTTATATAATTCCATGCCGCTAGGTGCTGTAGTTACCACATCTAATTTTAAAAAAGAAAGTACCTAATATTTTATGTACCTATAATTTAAAGGATCTTAATTTGATCTTTGGTCCTTACTCGACGTACCTATTTAAATAGTTAAATATGTAAATATTAACACAGATACATATACCTGACATTATAAAGATACCTGTAAATAGCAGGCTTTGATTGAGGACTCAGTTTCTCCGCGCTAAAATTGTTTTCTTCTTTCTTTTCTTTTGTAAACTATTTTTTTTATTTGGAAATAAATAATTGGTTTAAATGCTTAAATGTTAATAAGATGGAACTTCCACGGCACATTTTCTGGTAGCGATGGAGAGAAAAGACATCCCAATTTTTATTTCACTCGTAAACGGTAACATCTCCTTTATTTTGCTCTTTGATAAGCTTCTTGAGTCTTAGAGCTCATGGTAGGGAAGATAGCTTGACTTATGAGTGTTCGCTTATAGATCATTATAAGTATCTAAACATATCTGATAATAAAAATATCATTCGAAATATAACTTATATTCTAGGAGATTCGAAGGAACCAATTTATAAATATATAATTGAGTCTCATATAATTGCTAGTTATTTTCTTTCTGATATCAATGATGCTTACTTTGTAATTGTTTCTCAATCGTGCTTCAGATAAATTAACAAAACATAAATATCCAAACGTATAATGGGTTGAAAGCCATAGAATATTAATAAAGACGTCACGACTTGACATAAAATATCTCTGCTGATAAATGAATATTATATTCAAGCCTCTAGGTTTAATAAATATCTAATAACCGAGAGACAGCTTTTTCATTTGTCGTGATTGAACGTCTCTGAGCAAATAAAAAGACAATGAGGGTTGGTTTTGTAAGCGCTGGCTCAACTCTTTACACAATTACTTAATTATTAAATAGAGACGTAATCTCGACTCCGCGCGACTCCAGCCGCCTCTGGCCTGCAGCGCTTCACCGGTATCGCTGTTGATCTTTTTACAATTATTATTCTCTTGTTAAGTGTACTGTCGTACATTTATATGCAAATGTCAAATATTATTTGTTTCGTTTAAGCTTTGTTTGGCAGAGAAGTGAGACCTAAAAACCATTTAGTGGTTTAGAAAAAATGTATGAATAATAGGTATACAATAAATATTAATTCCTTACATATAAATTATCGTTTTATACGGTGAAAATGAAACGAAGAAAGATTATAAAATAACACATTTCATAAATCCAAATATGTACCACTGCTACCTATACAGCTTCGTCATTTCATAGGCAGGTAGTTGTAGCATTGATTCCTTTGCTGAAAAGTGTATCACCATAATCATCATCATCATTACCAGCCCCTATTGGTCCACTGCTAGGACAAAGGACATTCAATGAACGCCAAGACGACCGTAGCGTATGGGAGCGAGATATAACAGATTCCTTAAAAGCTTTTACTGCCAAATCAGACTTGAACTGCTTCCGTAGGTTCTCTATAATGATTGCCAATTGTTGACAGTAGACGTCAGCAGTAATCGGCTGGCCAGGTCTTAGGAAACTGCAGTGTATGATACCAGCGCTAAACCACCAAACGCACATCACCTTTTTCCGAGTCAACTTTCCATTAGGACTGGATTTCACCCAGGTGAACCCACCACATCTTTTTTATCCGCTTCCACGTTCACCTTCTGCCTCTGTTATCAACGAGGGTCTCTAGCCGGCCGTGGGGTTGGTTTAGAACCGCGCTTATTATTTTATATTAATCGTTCGAGCTGTTCCGCAGTGTTGGTGCCGCGTTGCCGTTTGCACTCATATTCATAAATAATGTTTCCACCTTGAGAACAGAATGGCCTCTTAATTTTGTCGTGGTCTGCAAGTTTGCGGTAGCTCAACGGGCTATTGAACGTGCTATGTTGGGCGTTTCTCTGTTCGACAGAATTCGTAACTAAGTCATAAGGCAGAGAACTAAAGTATCCGATATCACGCGACGAATAAGCTCGTTAAAGTGGCAATGGGCTGGTCACACACTCAGGAGAACAGATGACAGATGGGCTAGTAAGGATCTGGTCCACTCCAGGCCGCGTTTAAGAAAACGAAGTGTTGGTCGACCGTTCACAAGGTGGGAAGACGATCTCCATGCAGTAGCTGGTCCGGGATGGATGCGAGTAGCAGGAGATCGGTCGTCTTGGCGTTCATTGAGAGAGGTCACGATCACAAATCATCAAATCTCAAAACACAAATATATATATATATATATATATATATATATATTTGTGCTTAGTAATACATTTATTTACAAAAATATATAAATTATATGTCTATGTTAATGATGATTCAATATGGGTACATAGTTAATGACTACAAATTAAATTTAATTAAATTTATGACAGCAAACGTCTATCGGGACAGCTAGTTGTCAATCATTATTTTTATTATCCAAGTTTCGTAACGATGAAAAAGTTTTAGTAAATGTTATGTAGCCTAAGTTCACACAAATAATGTAGGATTCTCATGGTATATTTTTCCAAATCGGTCCAGTACAGTTTCACAGCCTATTCAATACAAAAAAAAAAAACAAACAATCAATGGTTTCCTCTTTATAATATTAGTATAGATAGGTATTATTACTCAAGAAAGGAATTAAATATATATTGATTGTAGTTTTGTTGTAACTTTGTTTATTTTTTATATTTTTGCAATTGTTTCTTTAAATCTAATATGTACCGTGCTTTCCGCAGAAACTTTCTCAATTTTGTTTGGTCTGCTGGCAGAGATCTCTAAAAGAGATAAGCACACCCTTGTACTTCTCTCAGTATTTATTTAGTTTTAAAATGATTATGTATGTACATTAAGTATAAATAAAATAAAAGGTTAATTTGTAAAAAACACTTATATTAGTCCTGTCCGTATGACACACACATTTTTCTCTGAGATAAAGGATACGTGTAATACGGTATGTTTGAAATTTAGAGGATAGGTACATTTTATAAACCACTACAAAATGGTGTAGAGTATGATTTTGAAAATTAGAATTGTCAGAAAAAAAGTCAGGGACGGGATGATTTTTTTTCCGAGAAAATATAGCGTTTGGCCTCGTTGTATAGTTATTTCTAAATGATGATGGTTTCTACTTTCTAAGATAGTTTTTTGATTATAAGTATTTTAATACTTTATGAGATAACCGCTTCAAAAGTGGTAAAAACTGTGAACCCCTTTCCCCTTCCTCTCACTTTGAACTAACGACAGATATTAAAAAGTATAATTTTATGGAAACCAATTAAAATTCAAACGAAAATTATATATGAACCAGTTGCTACATTATCACCAAAATTAATGTAAAGTAAGTAAATAGGCACAAGAAAACGAGACAGGCAGCCAGTTATAAAATAAACTATTCTCATTTCGAACAAACACCCATATTCACATTCAATTTGAACAGAACGAAAGAGTTTAACGATTTAAAAACATCAAGACAGGGAGACGCGACTTCAGTGAACAAGAAAAAGTGGGCGTGTCGCTCCGCCCAGCGGCAAGCGGGCCGGTGACGCTTCCTAGTCGGTGCAGCCTCCCCTAGGACTTATCTCGTAATAGCTAGCTGTAATAAAAGAGATACGCTCACAATGTGTTACTAAGTAATAAAGCGCCGCCATTTTGTCTTTCGCTTCCGTGTCAACTGAAAGCAATAACGCTTTTATGAGCTGAGCAGCGATCCGACGTCGCGTGATCAAAGAATACTCTCTCCTATTTAATTTTACGCCGGTGCCCGCCTTTGACTGCGAAACGAAACATGGATAACGTAGTCAGCCAATTGTTTTGTGCACTACTTATATGTATTGCCGTGTGTGCGCTGTACGCCTGGACGTACCTACGCTAATGTACGAACAATTATTATACGCCTGTCTGCGACTATACGATGCATAAATTTAATTATCTGTTTTATTTAGTCGTGTTAATTACTTTGTACTTTTTAATTTATTTTTATTTTGAACCGGATTTATAAAAGAAAGAATATTTCCCATTTCGAGGTTTTACATCAAAGTCGGATATAGAGTTTGACCTAGTTTTTTTTCTAGGCAGTGACATGCTGCAATGCAGCCGAATGAGACCGGCATGGTCGGGGAATTGATACAGCTGCAAGTGAGAGATATGCTTTCCCGTTTAGTACGCTTCGTGTGTTTCCTGTGACCCATTGGAGGAGAGGGGAGAAGGGGACCACATGTTTAAATGAAGTGTGTGGCTATGGGCGTCGGCAATGATCTTTGATCAACAGCCTCCGACAGCTCCTTTTCATAGTAGTTTTACATGTTATCATAAAAAAACCATTGAACTCGATTTACAAAATTTCACATTTCGAGCTCTTTCATCGAATCAATACATCAATGTTGGATATTATAGAACTTTTTTTGAGTTTACTTTTTAAAATGTTTTCGAATCTTGGCGGCAGCAACAAAATTTGTAAAAAAAAATTGTGTTGCTTTCAATGTCCAGTGAGGCCCCGCATTTGCGTATGTTATTATAAAATTCGATATATTAAAGTTTATTATTCCACATCGCCATAACCCAATTCTCGGCCCGGGTGAAGTATCACTCTATTATTTATACACTCGTTCGATACGCAATACAAATTATTGTTTTCAAAGTATAACGTTTAGGGGAGCACGATGTTTGTGGAACGACCCTCCGGGAGCTCCAACCAGGGAGCGAGTTTAACGAATTTGACGCTTATCCGAACGAGCGTAAGTTTAATTTTACAAAAAGAGATCACGCACAAAACACTTTTCCGCTGTAAAGCGATATTGATGTGCTATTATAGCAATCTTTTGACAATTGAATTGTGATTCGGATGGCTCATTGTACGCAGATAGGACTTTCTAGCGATATAAAGGCGCGAACATGGGTGTTTGCGTGTGGTAATTGATACGAAGTGACATTTACTGGGGGATACTTTTTCAGCCTCCGGAGTCCGGACGCAGGGGAGTGGTGTTTTGACATTAAGCGAAAAGAGATGGGTGTGATTTGAAGTGCCCTTTGTGGAATTATAGTCGCGGACTGCGTCTTTAATATCGACTAATGCATTTCACAGCTAATGGGGAGTGGAAACACGACAGGTGTGACAGCTTTGCAAAATTCTAAATATTGATTACTTTTTAATATGCGTCACAGTGACATCATATAGAAATATCTTCATTTTTATTCATAACCACAAAGTAAGTAGTACATTTTCCAGCAGTCAATCCAGTAATATCTTTACAAATTTAGTTTAATAAATCTGATGAGTTTGTTTCTTTCTTTCATTGAACGCAGTGACATCAGAAACTACGTGTCCAAATAAAAAAATTGTTTCAATACTATTGAGCCCCTTTTTCTCACCACGACACGATCATACTACGACAATTAATAATTGTTACGGGAGTATTTTTAATGTAAACGGTACCTGCGTTTGGCGACAATCTCACCTGATGGAAAGTGATGATGTAGCACGCTGGACGAGTGAATACCTGTTCACTCTTGACTTAAACACGCCTGGATTACAATTTGAAGGAAAAACTGAAGTGTGGTCGTTCCACCTTATAGCAGTTCGAATTATGAATGAGGATCGGTGTCGATGTGTTCGTAAAGATGTAATTTCTACCATAAATGAGTAACGATTAGCCTTACCGCTAGTCGTCCTATGGTAAAACGGTGGCGTGAATGATGGTGGATGAATGGCGAGCGAAACCACGCGTTTATGTGTAAAAGATGCAGAATATAGAAGAATTTGATTGCTATCTTAGGAATTGCTGGTCGGATGTGCAAACTCTTTTGGTATTAAACAGCAGGTTATAAGCCATACACCACCACGCAGTGACAAGTAGGAGCGGAGTACACTGGTCACATAGGTGAAACCGTAGGCCGCTGCTATCCTTTGTACATTTTCATTTTCACTCCTTCGGGCCTCATTTTCTAATTAAATTGTATCATCTATAAATTAATAAATTTTATAAATTATTGTTGTCCGCATTTGCCCTTCCACGGCACGGCATTCCACTCAAAACAATGAGAGTTTAATAATCATTACATAATGCTGACGATTAGCAACGTAATTGAAACGTTAACAATTCCGAGACGTAAAACAAACACATCGCTAACTAACTGAGTGGCAGTAAAATAATCACAGCGATGAATGGCAATTAAAGTGCAGACGCAAATTAAAATTGAATCAACATTAAAGTATCAGCGGCGGATCAGGCGTCCATTAATAAATCACTTCGCTAAAACCGTAATTGTAATCTCAAACAAGGCGGAGGGAGCGTGTTTGTTCTAACAACATTATTACAATAAGTTCGGGCTCGTCCCGCCGCCCGCCGCCCGCCGCCAGCCGCCAGCCGCCAGCCGCGCAGCCCCATCGTGCAGTTCACACGCCGCCCTGCCTACCCTCGCTCCATGTTTATCATTTTTCATTAAAATATCATGTAAACGTCTTATTAATTATCGCGAGTACTACTTACCTTTTGAAAACAAAGAATTTACCGTTTTGAAGAGTGAAGATATATTTTTGTGATTTTTGGAGTGTCGTTAGCTTTCGTGAGACAAAAAGTTAGTCTGACTAGAGATCTCAATTTCGATCTCAATTAAAAAAATTAAACCATTCAATCTCAGTACAGTTTCACTGTGAAAGCTTAACCCTTTTTTGTATGTAATAAAAACAAAAAGGTGTACGTCACATACATTTGAGTGTCACAACATGTGACTCAACATTTGTAACTCAATGTGCCGAGTTATGCTTTTTGTGCGTACCGCAATGTGTGCATCATACAACAGACAAAATAATCTAATGCACATTCTACAAAATATTACTCTCAGTAATTTATCAAATTTTAAACATCTCACGCCTTTTTCTAAAAAGGGGTCGGATTTTTTTCTTCGCGTATTGACACATAGATAGATTTTTTTTTTAGCATAAGGGGGCAAACGAGTAATCGGAGCCTTGTGAAGACTACCGGCTCCAATGGACATCCACGTGATTGTTACGCAGATGCGTTGCCTTTCTATCACCCCCCCCCCCAAATGGGCCACCGAGTACTATACTATTTTAATACCGAGAACGGAACAGGACATTAGGAAGTATCTAAGTTTGAAGGCCAAAGTCACAGGTTTCTATTATAGTCCCTGCTTACCTATTAAGTGACAAAAATCTACAAATTTTAGTTTTCTTGCTTTCGCATAGAAGTAATTAGCATAAAGCATTTATATGGTAGATAGTAGCCGCATCGACAAGCCAGTGGGCCCTATACCACCTGTGAAACCAACCAAACCTCAATATATACTCACTTTTTGAAGTGATACATCAAATGAGGCATTAGGGAAAGATTATAAGGGTAAGTTTTTGCGATGCCCGCGCGCACCGTCACGTAAAACCAACACCCTGAAGTTACCTAGCGTCGACATATTAGTATATCAGAAAAGTTGCCATAATACAGGCATTTACGTAATAAATTGTATTAATGCTCCTAAAGATTGGTCTACTATTGCTAAATTGAAATGTAATCTAATATACCGTACTTTACAAGAAGTATTACTTCTAACGCGTGTACACAATTACACACACACTATTTCTTTTTCTATTGCGACTAGAGAAATCGAAACAAGTTGTACTAAGTAGTTCCTTATTTGCTAAACTTATATTCACCTTATATGCGTATCAGACAACAATTGAAATGAAAGTTTTCATCGAATCCCTAGAATGAGGTGACATGACTTTGTGTTTCCAGATGTACCTATATCAGCATCAACATCAGAACAGAATAGAATAAAATGTAACTTTATTCAGCTTATTATCCTTTTTTCACTCCTTTTCACCTCCCCCAATGGGCCACCGGTTACTCACAAACAGCATAAAAAACGTAGATGTCACTTTACGACGGTATCAAGGGAGCGAGAGTTCCAATTTCGCTGCAAAGCCGCATGGCACTACCTCTTGCTAATACTACCACCTTTTTTCTTGTTAACGCGGGGAAACGCATCTACGCGCTTTCACCCGCCCGGGGTGGGGTTATAGTGTTGAATACCCACAAAAAACTGCGGCACGTTATAGTGCCGAATACCCACAAAAAACCGCCGCGAGTGCCATCGGTGTCGACTTTGGTGAGGTGCCCCGGAACAACAAATGATCAGGGCACCTCTACGCTGGCCAGCACCCTAAGGGACCGACGCCACAGGTGCGGTTGCCCCGCACCACAGGACAACCCCACCGACTTTAGGACAGTGCAATGGGATGAGGTTCCCATCCTCGCCCCTTTTCCCCCTACGCAAAAGCGGGGTTATGAGAGAGGTACAAAGAGCGGCTCCTCTTCCCGCTCTTTAGTTCCATCTCCTTATAAGAAGGGTACAAAGAGCAGCCCTCTCCCCAGTTCAATTGACTTCGCCCAAGGTGTCTCAATTCACCCCAAGCTACTGAGCCCCACCGCCATGGTGGGGACCACAGTAGGTCATATACTTATTCCTAGACACAATGTAGCTATACAACGTACCCGGGACACTTATAACGATATCATCATAACGACATTTATACTATAAAAAACGGTAATAAATAGACATACAAAACAACAGAAACAAAGACAAACTAAAAAAATAATAGAAAATATACATGAGCTTATATTAATATTAGCACTAGGTAGCAGGTACCTGTGCATATATTTTTGATTGACACAAAAAGAAACCCTAATATAATAAAATAATATTAACACATTTCATCTGAGGAACTACAATAATAAATCCCCCAAGTTTTAATATTATAATGTTGTCTACATCCCACACTGGCCATTTGTGCTACATCGGGTGTATTGAGGAAGCGAGGCGTCGGGGCATGCTCCTCATACCCCAGGGCGGTCTGCCCACCCCACGGCATCTGCTTGTCTCCCATATACCATCAAATGCTAATCAACTGATGTACGATTTGAGTTGTTGTTTACTTAACTAACGGGTAATTTAGTAGTAGAGAACGTCGTGGATAGCATCTACAATCATAATTAACTACTCTGGTGACTAGTAATCGCCCGTAGATCGAAATTCGATTTTAATTATAAAAAATCTTTATGCTGGGTACTTCAATAAAAACGAAATGACATTTGACGAAATTACATGCTCATTGTGTGCGTGTCGTTTTATTTAATTAGCATTAATAATTATTATTAAAAATAAAATATATTAATGTTAAAATATTAGCTCTATATTATCTTCAACCGTAACATAGGTGTTATATGTATTTCTATAACAAAAATTATAAATGTATAAGATTTCTTAAATATATATAAAAAGAACCAAATATATTTCCCTTGTCTGGTACCTGTAACACAAGTCCTTACGGTACGTAGCACAGGACTGGGCTAACGTGCTGTGATAAGTCCACAGATATTATAATTGTTATATATCAAATAAATTTGAAGCTTCTCCAATCGGGCAATTATTTAATGTACATAGGTATTTTTTTCTTCGCATGTAAATACATATTTATATATACATAAAAAGCATACACGCCATGGTTTCCTTTTATCTTATAGGACAAACCGCTGTTTTCATCGGTATCTGTGATCATAAGGGTTGCGCTGGCCCCATTCAGCTGCAACGTACGCTTGTTAACAACTTCTTAGCATTGGTTATTTGCGGCTTTTAAAACTCTAATTTAAAAAATGTTGGCACATGACATCATAATAAAGTGACACTTATGCTGTCAGATTTCGTGCTGTTTTGAGAGTAGCCAGTGGCCCATGGAAGGTGAGGAGGAAAGGAGAGCATTGCATGACAAAAATAATTCGAAATGCTATGGGGCTCGGTAGTTGTTAAAATTCTTCGATTGCTCGCTTCCCACACCAGTAAGAAAAACAAATAACCTAATAGTATAAAACGTCTCTAAAATTAAATACCGTATTATCGAGAAAAGTCTAAAACTCTTCAGTAAATTTTCATTTCATCGATGAATAGGAAATTTAATTAGCGAATTTTAAATTTTGAACGGTTTGTAATTTTTGCCAAGTTTTATATTTTCAGTTTTAAAAAGTTCCTACGTTTCCAATTTTTACCGGCGACGGCCGATCGATCCTCGTGACATTTGACGGATCATGAAACAAAATGGTAGAACATTAACACAATAGGTTTTATTACAAAGAGGTTGGTATGTTCGTTGCAATAACTGGACTGGAATAGAGAAGCCGTAGAAAACTAAAACATCGATTTAACGAATATACTTTTAGACGAAGCTCATTGTCTACAGCAGGGGTTCAAATTTTTTTTGAGTGTTCTCACAATACATTAAATTAAACTTATCAAGTAGTATTCGGGTTTTTTCTTGTTGCAATTGGGTATTCATTTTAGACATCAAGAGGAATTGATTTGTAGGACAAAAGGTATTCAAACTTACAAGTTGATGTCTAAAATAAATACCCATGTGCAACAAGATGACATTTGATTTCGAAATAGGGTACTTAATTATCTAACTACTTAATGCAATAGCCAGACACGACATACATCACACACTTGAACAATTCACAGGAATCAGGACCAGCTGATTGGGTATTTTTGTAAACATATTTAGATATATTTAGCACGACGAGACGACGGCTAATTTCACTAAAAGTGTACTAAAGGTGCACTAAAGTAATTGAACATATGCCATTCTGGTGACGTAGGTAGTAAGCGAATCAAATAGCTTTAATATATAATAGGAATTAACAAATTCCATTGATCAGGTCAGAGCGAGTGGTGGCCTGTATCCCGGATCATGCATACGTAACTACGCAGCTTGCAGTATGCCAAAGACAAACAGGGCTTTATTGAAAGGCTAAACTGCATAGTAAATGTGTATAAGTTTCGCCTTTGTCCCGGCTTAACTAGGTTATAGCTTAAGTACTTAAACTGATTATTCTATGAAAAATATTTTTTAATTTGTATTCATAATTAATAATGTATTCTGAAATATTTGAATTATAAATTATTGTCAAATATTAAACTGTTCAAGAATGCTTGTGCTAAGATCCAGAATAATTACAATAAAATTACTTTTACGGACTTTATCGCGGTTTATCTAATTATTTAACTAGTCCAACGTTTCAGAAGCTTTACAGCAACTATGGTCGCGGGCGGACTGAGTAACATTCGCGTAAACTCAACATTTTTCATTGATCCTACATACACTAGACCGGCGTTAGGTCAGTCCTATGATTTTCATTCTTAGGTATAAATCTTAAAATATTTACTATCTTAAAATATAATAAATAACTTAAATTTATTTAAAAATAAATTTATGATATTTGTTACATCTAAGTTTTAGGTAATATTCACAACTCACAGGGGCTAGTATACAATTCATGTCAGCAATTCCAATAAAAGTAAACAAAGAATGTGTTAAACGAAACACAATCAGCGGCGCACAAAAGGACGAAGCTAATCTTCTTGAGGGTGAGCGTTGATAAAGCTTGGAGCATAGAGTATAGAGTAAAGAGACGCCCGCAGGTCTGGCGGTGGCAGCGGCCATATTTGCCGCGTGAGTGGCCACGAATGGGCGGGCGCTCGATGAGTGTGAAAAGCCTCGTTTCCCGAAAGTTAATAGGGCTTTTGTCGAGCCACCGACCGACACTTGTAATGCAATTAACTTTAACAATGGCTATATCGTTCACGAATTAATTTTATTATTTCGGCTCCATTTTAAGTCTATTATTTGTGGAATATATTTAGGGCAATCTTATCGATGCACTTTCTTTCTGTCGCTACGCTACGTTACGCTACACTTTAAGATTGTAGGAATAAAATATTTTGGCATTTCCCGGTTTAAAATTAATGCATAAATTAAAGTTTTATATAAGTAATGTGCATAATATCTACCTGCTAGGATCACAATGTCCAAAAGCCGAGCCATAGGCGGTCGGGGACGAATACAAGTAGCAGGAACTCGGACCACTGGACGTGAGCGTGGACATTAGTCTGTTCCTATGAACAGACTAATGTCCAGCTGAGGACGGGTACGGGCCAATGATGATGGTGACGACAAATCTATATACAAAAAAGGATTTACTTTTTTATCTATACATTGGGGATGCATGTAGATTAGAAGATTTTTCTTGTTCTTATATCATAAGAGAGCAAACGAGCAATCAGAAGCTTTTGATAACTACCGACATTCTTATGATTGTTACGCAAAAGTGTTGCCCTCATATCATCTCATTCCCCAATGGACCACCAGCTACTCACAAATCGCACGAAACGCGACACCGAAGATGTCGCTTTACGGGAGTATCATGTAAGCGAGAGGTACCTCTCCCGTCGTGCTGGCCCAATTCGGTTGCTTAGGAGGATTTAGTGTCATGCACTATGCATGGCACAACCTTCCCCTATGCAGGCACTACCTGCGCCTTGGAAATGTGGATATGTCTTGACAAATTATACCTGCACAATTATACTGAAGATTAGTTAGTCGTTTCGTATTAAGCTCAAAAATAAATATCACTAGCTTACACTTTAAGTATATTTTTAACCATAATGGTCTTACAATGTAGATACTGTTTCTAGTTTGAAAGCTACTGAATTGAAGTATGAATTACAATTAGTCGCCACGATTGACAATAAATTACGTAATAAGATGTACATATGCATAACAATTGAAATGTGTATTTCGTATTCAAACTTCGTTGATAGCGAGATTTTTACAGTTAACAAGTTTAAGTAAATTTCCTCAGGCTTCATGAAATGATTAATAAGAGGAAAGAAAGGAGGCTACGTTCTTCCACATACTCGTTGCTACAGCATCTAAATATTGTTATAATACGCGCTTTTTTATTTCTTTTTAATTTAATCGCAAAATAGAAAACTGAATTTAAATATGAAATGATTTTCTAAATAAAATGTAAATTTAAGATGTGAAATTTTCTTTGAGAGTTCTGCATTTACCTACCTTAGTAAATAGGTATTAGCATATTATTTATTTTAGGCTATTATCTACTGACACCCCACTTTTTGAAGTAATGGATATGGCGTGAAATATATTGGCTAAAACTGGACAAAAAGCACTTGTATTTTTATAAGCTTCTGAAATCATAACAAAAGCATTCTCACATTGCTTTCAATACTTACTAACTCTTTTTCCTAAGATTTTTGGTAGACGTTTACAAAATTTTAATTAACTTTTGTTAAAAGAAATCCATAACATGCCATAAACATGATATTACAATAGACAACAGTCGTGAATGAACGGAATATATTGACCGGTAGTGTCGAAGGCTGCGACCACCCGCAGATGCAGCCACTTATTTGTACTCAATTACTGAAGTGGAAACACGCCACAATATCATTCAATATTTTTTCTTCCACCAACCGGTGTTAGTTCAGTAGCGCGGTCATTGCAGAACCCCGGAGTTTATTATTCGCGGATAACACGCCGTATTATAATGTATTATTGATAGCTCACAACCAATGTACGGTTTCTTATAAATCCTTGCATGGAACTTGATCAAGTTTTACACTATTGAGATGTCGGTTATTGTGTGCATCACAATGACTGTAATATTCATAAATAGAGTTAAATAATAATAATTATATTTATACCAATATTTTGAGATATCTCAGGTAGATATGTTTATAATGATAAATATATTCGTACGACGTCACCGTAGTGTCCGTGTCGAATCTTGTATTCTATATCTGTAGATCTATATTGGACTTTTCGTGTTTCTGTACTAAAAAGTTCAAGTATTTATGTATCATAATTTAATATAAAATTGGCATCACGACTAAGTTCGGGACTAGATGAAGGGTAGTCTTCACCTCTGATTCTGGAACGTTCGATTTAACCAAGATCAGGCTTTATGATCTGGTCCCGAGTCTCGCTGGAAGGGCCATACTTGATAATTGAACATAGTGTTATTAAGGGGCCTAACCTTCTTAAGAATGCTATCGTCATACACTTGTGCCAATGTGTTGATACGTTTTCCACAAAAATATGGCTCAGTCACTCCTTCATAGCTAACACCCCACCAAACCACTGTAGTCGGATAATGCCCGCGTAGCAGTCTGTCGACTAATTGAGGTGCTTCCTTAGAGCTTTGAGCATAGATACGGTCATTTTGTTTGTTTAAATGTTGCTCAATTGTAAAAAAAAAAATCTCATCCGTGAACAATCTTTTTTCTTGTATTGTTACGTGGCGGTACTCCTTTAATCGTTTCTTATCTTTTTGGAAACCGTAGTGGTCTATCACTGAGTAGAAAAATATCTATTTTAACTAGACAACTAAGGGTGAAGTGGGGAGTTCTAACTTATACTTAGAGTTTAAAACCAGAAACGGCAACAGAAATAGCAACATCACTTTACGGCGGTGTACTGTGAGCGAGAGGTACCTACTTGGTCGTGCCGGCCCGATTCAGTAGCGGGACACTACTTCTTAATAAATTAAATAATAATTCAACTAACTCGCAACTATCAACTATTTTAATTGACAACTTACTAATATTGAACATCTTTATTCTCAGGTTTGGTTTAAGAATCGCCGAGCGAAATGGCGAAAACAAAAGCGTGAGGAGCAGGAGCGGTTGAGGAAGCTGCAAGAAGAGAGGGGGTGTCGAGCGATGACGCCTGCGAGAGCGCGCCATTCGCCGCCGTCGCGGCTGCCACCAGCGCCCTCTACGCCGCGGCACTTCTCCGACGAGTCCGACGACTCTGATCTAGAGGTCGCTTAAGTGCCAGTGAACAGTGAATTATAAGGACTAAAATTGAACGTTACCAAACTAAATAAAACTTTAAAATGAAATAAATATATCCAATCGATATAGTGAAGCTTAGTGCACAAACAATTTTTTTAACAACAAGGTGATTGTTGGAAGTTTTAAATATTAGTCGCTTTTTGTAAATCAATGTATAATGTATTTATAATTAATATTAATTGTAATTAATATAGCTAATATTCTGTCTTCGCTTAGCATGGATACAAATATAATTGGGTGGTACAATCTACTTATATGTATTATACTTAATATATTATAAGTAGAAAACGATTACGTCATATAAAATGTTTCTTGGCCAGCCGCTTTAACCCAGATTCATCCTATCCTTTCATTTCACTCTCTTATATACATGCCTATTAACAGTATAGTATGTATGCAAGTAGTTGGAAATATAAGATAAAATTATCCCAAAAGAATTGAAACAATTAAATTTAGAGTATAAAAATACAAAATAAATATTATCACAATAGTATTAAGTATTATCGGGTACATTTTAAGTTGAATAAATAACGTTTTACCGTGATAAGATTGCTATAAAGCAACGAAGATATTTTTTGATAAAACATTAAAGTATCTCAAAAAAAAATTCAGGTGAAGTACATCTTGAAAATTAAGACATACACCTGCCATACAATCTGCTTTCGAGTATTATTTATTTTACACTATATTTATACGATACTTTTATCTGGGTTAAAATTGGAGCCAACATTTTCTCATATTATCTCTGCATGTTTTAAAACAAGGACCCCTCGCAACGTCTCTCTGTCTGTCTGTTCGCGAGAAACTCAAAATCTACTGAACTTTTAATCTATAATTGAACCTGGTAGGTGGCGCGGCTGTCAGGATGTAACCAAATTTAGCGGCTGTGCAAGAGAACATTACATAATTTTTTGCGAATATACAGGGCCGGGTGTCTGTTGGTTCCGCTAGCTCCTACCTAACCTACTATATATTTAAGAATTAAAAATATCTACATCATTAATTTATATCAGATCACGTATAGTACATAGCTATAATAATAGGTATTAACTTCATCCTTTTTACTCAGCTAATTGAAATAATAGTATACATGTATAAGCAGTTGTAGAAAAATTGACAATGTAAATAGTCCTTGAGTGGGGTTGCCACATATTACCCATTAGTTATACATAAATAAATATGTTACTACTTACTAATAGGGATACCGACTTATTCGTATACTGATTTATTTATATCTTGTTTCACAATTACAAATTGTTATTCTAATTTATCAGTAAATAATAAATTTATTTTATATACGAATGTCCAAAAGCAAGAAATGGATTATAACGATTTTCCATTATCTTGGTCGGGATATTTTCATTCCATAATGTTTTTGTCGTGAATTGCTAAAATAAAAAAATAGAATATACTTAGTGAAATTTGTACTTATAATCGTCTTTTATGAAGATCGCCTGTACAAGAACCATAAATGTACTAGAGTGACTAGAATTAAAAATGCAATAAACGTCTCCTGATAATTGTTAGTACTTATCATCACACTACCTATGACTAAAATAAATATTCTGAGCTAATATGGTTATTTTATTGTCTTTCATTGCTGACACTCTACATGTGCAAATGAGCAAAGAAGTTATACAGATATTTTGCCATCCGTCAATTAGTTTGTTCCCTTGAAAGGTTCCAAAAGTGTCAGTTACTGGCAACATATGTACACCAGTGGGGCCTATGCAAATGTTTTGAGTACAATCTATTCAATACGACGAGCTGGACTATTTCAAACTTTTATTGTTGTATTATTATTCCCACAGCTGTGGAAATAAGTTTATCTTAGGCTGAAGTTTAAGTTCTATAAAGTAATACACATTATGATGCCCAAATAATTAATTAAATAAATATGGTTACTAGTCCTGCCACTATGCTGCCTAAAGCGGATATTTTTGGAATCTTCCGACGAAACAGGCTAATTTGTTCATTTGGGCTTTCGCAAATCTGTCAAAACGTGACATCATTACTCGCTGTACGTTTTATTTGAAGAGATTACCCCACTAACTTTCAACATAATTTTCTACATGGTGTTACGTATCATCACAAGTCTGTTATGAGACGATAGTTTTCGTTACGTCCAGAAACAGATGCCACACGATATCATCCACTGCACGTCAGTGTTATGTGTGAGAGAGAGAAACGTAGGTAGGTAGGTTCCCTATCGCGCCGGTCCAATTATATTGCAACGTAGCAAGAAAACCTAGCGGCTCTAAAATATAGAGCAGAGTATGTTTGTAAAGTTTAAATAAACCGTGAAAGGCTGTCAGTAGTAAGAGTCGGCAGAATCCTCTTGGGCGCCTAATGGAGAGATCCACAGGAGCGAGCAATGTGACTGTGGTCCAGCACAGTCATGGACCAGCTCCTCCAGTAGCCGCCGTACACAAACACCTGCATGTTGCACGACCTCGCAGTGGCCACTGATGTATCTACTGGCAGCTGGCAGCATCTAGCTGGCACACCGACTTAACTTACGCTGAACCACTGCTGCGACAAAAATAAGTAAAAGATCCCCTAACCTTCCAAAACCGTCGTGTGGATGACTTCTCAACGGTCGAGTAGGATTGCCGCCATAAAGGGAGTGCGCTCTTCTATGCACACACATAATCATGTAAGAGATACATAGATTTACCCGGAGCACTAGGTCAGCTAAACACTTAACTACTAAAAAGAAAGAACGAATGCAATTTAACAAGAACTGAGTGCGTCAGATCCGACACGCGACTACAGTTTACTCTATAAGGATTCGACCGAACTCAATGGTGCGAAGGCGAAAACGCGGTAAAGCGTTACGCTCTCGTTATTATTTCACTACATTTCTCAGCTGGTTCTCAGGCTGGCTCAGTTGGTAACGTGGCGGTTAGTCCGCGTGTTACGCCAGAGGTCGCGGGTTCGAATCCCGCCTAGGTCATGGATGTTTATACATGTATTATATGTATTTCTATAATAAAAATCTTAAATTTATATTACATATTAAATATATTTCCGTTGTCTAGTACCTGTAACACAAGTCCTTACGGTACTTAGCACAGGGCTAGGCTGACGTGGTGTGATAAGTCCACAGATATTATTATTATTATTATTACATTTTACAGTGAGGCAATAGCAACTTACAGATCTCTTTTTAAACGTCGTTACTTTTGTACCACCGGTTCAAGACCAGGACCGGCGAAATTACCTCAGCGGGGCTGATGAAACTGTCTGGGAGGAGAATTGTACTCCCAAGTTGTGGTATTGTTTACATAAGCTATGGTTTCCAGGTAAGGTCGGTATATTCAAAAAGAGGTAATAAGCAATCTATTAGGGATGAAAACTCCATCAGGGAACTCGAGAAAATATGTCGTAGTTGTAAACGCCAACAATACTAAAAGGAAAATTATGTGGGTCCATATTGTTATTGATAAATGTAATTATGATCAAGGATATGTGGGCTCGCCGTAACTTGTCAGTCAAGTGAGTGTCGGCGTCCGCATACTAACTAGATGAGCTCCCAAGGTGTCGACCGATATTATGTTGTGCTTGTCTCTTGTTGTGTCATCGCGTTCATTATAAAATGAGTGATCGATACCTGTCACATTCGTATTAGCAAGTGCACGTTAGTCTTAAGAAGGCCAAAGAAAATCTGGTGCGTTACGGTGACTACCGGCGCCCATAAACATTCGCATATTTATAGAGGATTCGAGGCCTCTCGCTCACAAGATACATACAAAGTGAGAGTCGTTCGTCGTGGTATTTATATATATATATATATATATATATCTATAGGCGACAGTATATTCATTTTAAGGCTTCCACTGCTAGTCTGCCTCTGTACTGCACAGGAATAAGAATATTTTAGGTCGCATCATGTTGTTCATGGAACCGCACTAGAAAAAACAATTGAGCCATAAAGCAACGGACTTATCAAACTGTCCTACCGTTTGTCAACTTAAATTTGTTTAAGTTAAGTTGTTTTTAAATTTGCGCATTGAATAATGCGTCATGAAGACGTCGAAAAAGGAGATATTTGAGTTTCTCGTAAAATATAGTGTTTAATTGATACATAATAATATAATAATAATAATAATACTTTCTGTGGACTTATCACATCACGTTAGCCTAGCCCTCTGCTAAGTACCGTAAGAACTTGTGTTATAGGTACTTGGCAACGGAAATATATTTAATATTTTTTATAAATTTAAGAAAGTTTATACATTTGAGATTTTTATTACAAGAATACATTTAATACATATAAAAACACCCATGACCTAGGCTAGATTCGAACTCGCGACCACTGGCGTAACACGCGGCCTAACCGCCAAGTTACCAACTGAGCGAGCCGGTCGTCCAATACATAAACTCAAATTTCATCAATGAATTTGAATGCCGGCACGTGACTGCGGACGACACATGAGCATACCGCTATACAACTCAACAACAGTCGAAGCAGTGGACTCCAAGTCCTAACGGCAAACCTGCAAAAACTGTTCGGCGTTTCTTCAAGAGATAGTATTTTGGGATGGCCAAGGGGCCATTTTCATGAAGTCCCTTGGTGAGTCATTTGGAGAAAGCCAATACAATAATTGGAGCGTATTGTTCTGCATTGTTGAAAAGACTTAATGAGTACTTGATGAAGAAACAACTGCACCTGTAGATGAAAAAAGTTTTATTTCTTCTGGATAATGCGGGTTCGGGCTCACTCATCTGCAGTCGCGACAATCGAATTAAGATGCGAATTATTGCTACACCCTCGCTTGTTTAGCCCTTGTGACTTATTACTCTTTCCATAATTGACTTGGTGGGTCCATAATTGAATTGATTTCAGTATATGAAAATCTTTTATCAATTTGGTAAAAAAAATATTTTTGATGGTTTGTGTAGAATATCGCTGGAAGAAGATCTAAAGAGAAAATGTAGAAAAAGGGCAGATGCAGTTATGCGGACAGGAGTGGAAAATTAAAATTATGGTTTTGTGTTCAAAAAAAAGTTTTTTTCTATTATACATATTATATATATAAACGAAGTTTCCTATTTTCAAAGTGACAGAATTATCAAAATCTTTTACCAAAATCTGGACGATGCCCATTAGACGTCTTTTAGACGCTTTAGAAAACAATTATATATTGTGCCATAAATACTTTCTTTATTTGAGCAAAGTATTTATTCCACATCAGTATACCCTGGGTGAATTGCCGATCAGTGTGAGGATTATAAACTCATGTAGGAAAATATTACCTACAACACTATTCGGAGACTCTGAACGTTCTCCTAAAGTCCGCAGTGTTAAGTGCTAACAGTGAAGGCTAAGGAAGATTTATAATGAAAGTGAGAAATATTTTTGACAATTTATTTCGTAATTAACAACGTTACACCTTAAAATCGATACATAATTTTTATTAACAATTATAATCCAATATTGCTCGTTACAAGGGGCAATAGTTTTAACGTGCACGCCCTATAACGTGTTTATATACAGTATATGTATATATTAGATATAACATGAATATGTACGACAGATGAAATACAACATAGACAGAGAGTTCATACATATAAGCACGATTAGGTAAGACTCTTCGATACTTTTAATTTTTGAATAGGTACTTTATACATAATTATTAATTAACATTATAATACTTAAACGTGATCACCGGGAGGTACTGACATGACACCTACTGTCTAGTAGTAGCCCCAGGGGTAGGAGTAGGCGTACGCATAGGGGTAGGAGTAGGTCAAGGGCGTCCCGTAGGTGGCGACGTACGAAGGTGCGGCGTAGTACCCGTACGTGTCCAGCAGCACTTGAGGCTTCGCGGAGGCCGACGAGACCAGGACGGCAGCAACGACCAACAGTATCTGCAACAAAACATATTTCGTAAAGTCCATTTTAGGGTTCCGTAACGAAACGACAAAAAACAGAAACCTTATAATTGCGTCGTGTCCGTATGTCACAGTTATTTTACTCGGAGACTGTGGGTACTGTATTGTTGAAATTTTGATTTTGTATAAATTTGGAAAAATATTTGTAGGCCGGTATTTAGAGCACAGGGTTTGCGAGCGGTAGGAAACATTGGAGACTAACGAAGCCTATAAACATTCGCAGTCAGCTAAGCAGATGCTGCGTTCACCTGCACGTTACTCCCACCCCGCCAATGGTCCTTCCCGACTCGTAAATCGACTCTCCTCCTTGGAGGGGAGGAGGAACGGAGGGCAACGATATGTACGACAAATGAATGTATTTGAGAGTCGATAGTCGTCAAAAGGCTGTAATTGATTTTTTACCCTCATATACTAACAATAAAAACGAGTTTTATCCTGAAAAATAGAATATAAATGTATCCCTTGGGATAGAATTTAGGTGCGCGAGGCCGCGCGATAAAGTAAGTGAATATGTTACTTCAGCTCAGCTTCTATCATCTCTAACGACCACACACATAGCAAATCACAATAGTAAAATGTTAGCATTGATTTAAAAAAATATATAAGATATACGTTTTCATAACCAACTGTCATTGTAAAGCATCCGTGAAAGTAAAAACATGTTTTCTTGCAATGTCAACCTAACGAGTATGAGTTTATGTCGTTTTTATAATGCAATCCGCATTTATCATTTAAAATATACGCAAAATTTAAACATATTTCCTTGAAAGGTCCACCTTACGCGGATGTGTTTTAGTTGTTTTTACAAGGTTCATAGTTTGACAGTTGCATATCTTTTGTATGGACGGTTTTGAGACCCTCACATACACAAGATAAACTCTTGGTATTTTTCTAAATCCATTAATATTAGACGTAATATATTTGTAACTACACACACTTGGGAGCTAGAGGTTGGAATGCTTGCATATATTCGACGCGACTCAGCATTAGACCTATGTGGTCTGCGTTAACTACACATGTTTGAATCGAATTTGGTTTTGATGAGTTTAATTACATTTTGTAGAGGAATTCAATGGGATCAAATTCTAGACTAGTACTATAATAAGTAATGCCTTCATAACTTACCGGAGTAGTACCTTAGTAGCTACTCCGGCAATAAGAATAGTTAAATTAACTATTTTTATATCGGGATGCATTTCTGCCATTTGTGGAAGAGTGACGGGTAGGTTTACTTTCTGACCATAAACCTTGATCGTTGCCCAACGTATTTCTTCGACACGGGCTTCCCTTCGCTTCGATAGCTTAAATTCATGTATGGAAATAGTAGCTAAGTAGCCAGTTGACTCTTATTTTAGCACTTATAAAATGTATAAAACTTAGTCATTACGAGATTATCTTTGAAGAATTTAAAGTAGTGCAGTTATGTCGGGGCTGCAGATTCACCCACTGGCCACTGATCTTGTAGTCCCGGGATAATAATAGAGTATCCGCGGTAGAAGTAAAGTGGATTATTTCTATTTTATATTAGGTACAGTCGGAGAAAAAAAACAATAATATGGGTATTTATATTTGTTTCTTGCTCTCTTCCGAAAAGTCTCTCTCAAAAAGAGAAGTACGTTCTTCCACGTGTATATTAACGTTGGGTCCTGCACTTGATGTCGCACCGGTCATACCGGACTGTCGTGCTAGCGGAATAGAATAAAAATAAGAGCGCTCTAGTTGTATTATTTATCTAATTAATTTCTTTACGTGCACACCTGTACGCTACAACTGTTGTTGTAAATATAAATTTGTTATAACTGAGACTAATATTGCATAATATGCTGCATTATGTATATTCATCGCATGTCAATTAAATTTATGTTGATAAACAAAAGTATGTTTTAATCGATTAAGGTTATAGGTATGTAATAATTTAAGAGGCAGTGTTAGTGTTGCATTGCAGCTTTTATTGTAGTTTTTATTTCGTCGTTAATATCTAGGTATACTAATAATATAAAAAGGGGTTTTTTGTTTGAACGCGTTAATCTAAGGAAATACTGGCCTGATTGGGAAAAAACGTTTTGTGTTTAACAATTCAATTATCGAAGAAGGCTATATACACAGACTATATACACAGACTATATACACAGACTATATACACAGACTATATACACAGACTATATACACAGACTATATACACAGACTATATACACAGACTGTATACACAGACTATATACACAGACTATATACACAGACTATATACACAGACTATATACACAGACTATATACACAGACGCTACGAAAGATGCAACCAGACTTATGTGTAATGGGGATGGGGATGATCCCGCGGTTTCACAGCTACCGCAAGGTACGGTTACCTTTAGGCTGATTATAGTCTCACGCCGACTTCACGCGCACCGTCAGCGCTGATGGCCGAGATATATGAACTTTTAGGAAACGTTTTTTGGTGAAGCGTAGCTATCAGGGCGCACGTGCGCGCTGATAACCAAAATACGTTTCCTAAATGTTCATATATCTCGGTCATCAGCGCTGACGGTGCGCGTGCCGTCGGCGTGAGACTATAATCAGCCTTAACGTTTTTGATTCGATTCCTAAATTCAAACTGAAAAGTTGGCTACGTAAAATTGTGATACTATGATGCTTATAATACTATGACGCTTATAATGTTTATCCCCACCTTAGTTATTTAAATGTATACGCAATAAGATTCGGGGCGTTTTAATAAAACGGTTAAATATTGCACGTCAAAGCTATTCAAATGAATAAATTGCGATATAGGTACCTACATAATATATCTGTTGGTATGAAAATTTAAAAATCTATATAAAGTCCTAAAAAGATTATAAAATATTAATAAACTTACCAATTTCAACATGTTGATTTTAATGAATGTAGGTACTAAAAGGAACAACTACACCGATTCTAGTCTGAACTAGAGAGGACTGTTGTCAAAGGCTGCTATAATAATAAACACGAAGTCCTAATCCCAATTCTTATATAGGTGTAGGAGGGCAGAGCCGCAGCAGGACGGTGCGTGATTAGAAAATGTAATGATAATCAGATCATCTATAGCGTTCAATGATACGGACATAAACGATGGTGACAATGTCGCATTAAGCGTTAACAGTTTTGTCACCTCCGTGCTCGGGACGGATCTAACAATAGTACACTTAGTTGTAGGTATCATTCTCGTATTGACAGCCATTTTTTAAGGTTCTGTAGCCCAAGTGCAAAAAAGGGGTCCCCTTATAATTTTGTCACTGTCACGAACGTTTTATTCGGAGATTAAGACTATGAGTACATTTGAAATTTAGAAGGTGTATTAATGAACCGCGACAGAATTACGTAGTACGATTTGAATCATAAAATTATTAACACACTATGACAATCAAAAAGTATATATATAATTAATTGCACCCTATTGCATTAATTATCCTATTGCAATTGGAATAAGGTTCATAATTGATTAGGAAATTCACTATACGAGTTATTCCTTAGTCGTACAGTAGGAACTAGTAAGGGCGAGTTCAATAAGAAGTTCGTTCTCATTCAGTTAAGGGAATTAATTCCTGATGATTCTTCGACACAACACTTCGATAAATGAACTACTGAAGACTACCGGGCTGGTCAGCAGGCTGCACGACTTTCGCTCTTGCCTGACACTTGTTGCTCCCGTTATATATGTGTATCCTTCATCTCTCTCCATTAAGAGTTCAGGTCGCGCAAGAAGTCTTTTTTATGTTGGCACGTGTGTTTGGGGGCGTTTCAGGATTGCCCAGATGGGAGGCCCATTGTGTTTCTCCCTATTTAGGCCCTGCACTGAGGACACTTCGTAGCACCGCTTGCGAAGAGATGAGTGTTATAGTAGTCTTGTCCAATTAAGACGATGTATTAGGTAACGTGAAAAGCCTTTTCTTTTGTTGATGCGGTGAAATGCATTTACGCGCCTTAACTGGCCCTGGGTTCAGTGATGTGTGGGGCTCGCGGCACCTCATATAGTGACGAATACCCACAAAAACTAGCGCGAGTGCCACCTGTGCCGCCTTTGATAGGGTGCCCCGGAACAGCAAATCTTCAGGGCACCTCGACGGCAAGTCAACCCCCGAAGGGACCGTCGCTACCGCCGGGTTGTCCCACACCACAAGACAACCCCACCGACTTTGGGACAATACAATGGGGTGAGGTTCCCATCCACGCCCAGTGCGCAAAAGCGCCGCCAATCTTTGCTCTTTTGTCCCCTCTTCTTATAAGAGGGGTACAAAGAGCGGCACCTCCTCCTGCTCTCTAATCCCCTCTTCTTATAGGAGTATTAAGAGCCGCCACCTCCTCGGTTCAATTGGCCTAGCCCAAGGTGTCTCGGATCACCCCAAGCTACTGAGCCCCACCGCCACGACAAGGCTTGAACCATGGTGGGGAACGTGAAAAGCCTGGAGTACACTCTACCTATCCCTACAATCTTCTGGGCACTGGTTCATGGTGAGTTAGCGTTGAATTATATCCATGCGAGTAGCAGTTAAATAATATTCAAATCCCCCCTAAATTAAAAGCATTATTTAACTACCCACTATTTTATACAGAATTTAATAAATAACATTAAATATTATCTATTAAATTGTTGAGAGAAATGTGGCAAAGTGCGAGCTTGCTATGTGCTTACGCTTTAATCGTCGTTTCGGGGGAGCAGGTAAAGACAGGCAAAAAGGTATTGGATACTCACTCAATTTTTTTATGAAAATACAAAAGAAATACTAAAGAGCTCTGTGCTTTTTTGTACATATTTGTCTTAAAATTAACATCCTATCAGTAGCCGATACCCTTGAGCAGTTCACTGTGGCCTTCGACACACGTATTAAAACAAAGAGTTGTTATATAAAATTTAATCATCGTCAAATTTCTGTCGCATGTTGCGCCTGGGGTTGTTAAACTTCCGCTTCTTGAACTCCACGGGTCCATCTCCCAGCGACTCTATTCTCTTCTCCTGGAACTCTATCCTCTCCGGCTCGACCGTCACCGGAGGCACAAACGGCTCCTTGTCAGGTTTCGGCAGTTGTAAGTCTATGTGTTCCACGGGCCTGAATATAAATAAATAAAAAAATTATCAATACATTATTACGATACCAATATGACGATGTCGATAAAAAATCATATAAATGTTTGGACAGCCAGAAATTAACAACTTACAAACTGCTGTCGCACTACCTTTTGTAAAGGTAAACACTACCTTTTGTAAAGGTAAACACTACCTTTTGTAAAGCTAACGAGACATTGGAACGTTAGTAGTTACTACCGATCACACAACAATCGGGAGATCTTACAGAGGTAATCCTTGAACCTTTAGCTTGGATATTGATCACCAGGGAGAAGGGACACTATTTCACGTTACTAAGCAAAGCCATTAACGCCATGTTGTTATATAGCAACTGCATCGCGGTCTGATGGCTAGCATGTTCACATCACTGTGGTACGCACCACGGTCGTGAGGTTGCGGGTTCGAGTCCTGAGTCGGACCAAAGTGTTGTTGGGATTTATAGATTTCTAATAACTGGGCGAAGTCAGGAAGTTGGTGGTGTTATTCCTCCGGAGAGCAAGTTGAACCATCAGTTCTGCTCCTGATTTGCTCTCCGGTTGCGTCGGGTTGCTTTCCCAATGGAATAGGAGAGTGACGGAATATAGAGTGCACTTGTGTCTGCGCACATACTCGTGCACCATAATGTGTCCCTTTTTTTGTTGATGCGGGGAAACGCATGTATGCGCCTTCACCCGGCCCTGGGTGGGGTCCAGTGGTGTGAGGGACTCGCGGCGCATGATAGTGCCGAATACCCACAAAGACCACCGCGAGTGCCATCAGTGCCGCTGTTGGTGATGTGCCCCGGAACAACAAATATTAGGGCACCTCGACGGCTAGTCAGCCCCTAAGGGACCAACTTTACCTCCACAGATGGGGTTGCCCTGCACTACAGGAGAACCCCACCGACTTTGGGACAGAGTGCAATGGGGTGAGGTTCCCGTCCTCGCCCCTTGCCGCGTGCGCATAAGCACCTCCTGTTACTCTTAGATCCCCTCTTCTTATAAGAGGGGTACCCAGAGCGTTCCGAAAATTCCTCCTCCTGATCTTTAAACCCCCTCTTCTTATAGGAGGGGTGTAAAGACCACCCCCCCTCGGTTCAATTTGCTTCGCCTAGGTACTTAATTACGAATAGGTACTTAACCATTTATAGATGAATCTCACTTTGTTTCAACTGGCTTCCATGACCCATAAGGGTTGCTGAAGGTCACGGGCCCGTATGTGACTGGTGTACTAGCCACTGGTGCGTCCTTCTTAACTGACAGCTCCCTCATACTCTCTCGAGCTGAATGGGCTTTCGCCTCTTCTTGCGCCTCTTTCGCCTTCTGTTTTCTGTAAACATATATGAAACATATTAGTACTCTTAGTATGATTATTTATTTTTTTGTATAAAAAAATATGAAATTATATTCTTAAATAGCATGTTGCTTGTAAGAGGTACTTCCATGCTGCTTTAGTGCCATGTTACCTCCCACTCACACGATACCGGCGTAAAGTGACATCTTCGGTGTCGCGTTTCGTGCGGTTTGTGAGTAGCCGGTGATCCATATATGTATATAGGAAGTAGTTTATTCATAAACTAGTCATAATTAAAGCATTTGTTGCCATGATAATGTGTAATGTTGAGTGTTGGTAATTTCTCTTACTAAAACATGAGTATGTAACATTGATTTTACAACCTATTTAAATGGTTTTTCTCCACATCATTTTTCTAACATACTCGTAGATACAAACCTTGGCTCTGTCATTACAAGCACACATGCAAAATTGTTATACTATTTGGTATGGTAGTTTCAAAATTATGTATACAAACATTATATATATAAAATTAAATACTACATGTTGTAATACTCACTTTAGTATCTTTTTCCTTTTCTCTTCCTCCTTTTTTAATTTCTTTTTTTCCTCTTGCTCGGCTAGTGACAAGAATTTTTCAGGTTGTTCCCAAGATGTTTCTAAAATAAAAAAAAAATTGATGTGCTGTTGACATACAGTATACATTAGTAATATTAATTCAAATACCACTATCATTGTATTGGTTTGTGAGGGTAAAATGGAATATGCATTACTAAGGACCTCTATGCATTACTAAGAAAATTTAGGAAGTCTCATAATAAAGTTAGCATATAAGACCTGACTAGGAGCTTGGCTAATGGAAGGTAATGCAATTCAACTCACATTCAACTTGGATTTCAATCAAGGCAGGAACTGACAAGGCTATAGAAATAATGAAACATGTCGTGTAAGAAGAACCAAAATTTTAAAATATAAAATTTTATGAAAATATGAATCTGATACCATTTGTTAGTGTATTCCAGTAATATGAGTTTCCATCCTCACTCTTCAATTCATGCCACATAACTTCATCTGTGCTCTCTGGAGAGGCCACAATATCACTGCTGTTTCTCCCATTTTGATCCAACATATTATTGATTTCCTGAAAGCCAAAGAATTCAAAACTTTGCCAGTTTCCACTGTGCTTAGTGGTTTATTATTGGTTCACATTGCCCCTAATTACATACTAAAAATATAGGAATTACAAGGATAATGTTAAAATTATTATATTATTGTAGTACCTGTGATGTGAGATCAGCATTATTCTGTACATCCTTCAAGTAAGCTGCCATTGCTGCTTCTTCCATCTTCTTTATGTCATTGTCTATTTTCTCTTTTATTTTGAAATCCTTAGCACTCTTTTTGGTGAGTTGTGAAATATGTTTTTTAACACTTTCTTTGTGTTTTTTTCCATTTTCATGAAAAGATATAGACTGCAAAGGAATTTTAAATATTTTCAAAATAATACATAAAACTGGTCATAACGAATTTTATAAATTTAATGTTTTTATACTATCATAGCAATATGTAACCCAGAGATTCTTAGCATCTCTACCCCTTCTTCTTGGTATTCATTGAAAGAGGCCTATGTCCAGCAGTGGACTGCTAGGGGCTGATAATGATGATGATGATAATACTATCATAAAATGTATTCAGTATATTCAATTACAATACTGGGCAATAAAGCTAAACTTGGGTATGTTTTGTAGAGATCACCCAAAGGTTCAGACTGTTTGTATGCCTTAAAACACTATTCAAAAAGATCTACAATACTTCATTAAATTATGAGGTGGCATTATAAATTTGTATTTATTTACAAAACTTAATTTTTAAAATTATATTTGTATTTATTTATAAAAAAAAAAAGATATTTATGACTCTTTGGAGATAGCTTTACTAGCCTTCAATTTGTAATGAGGAATATAGAAACTAAATAATAGGTTGTCCGTAAGAAACAATTTACAATATGTCTTATAAAAACATATAAAATAAACAAATTAAGTACCTGGTAACTCTGTATTTTATTGTGTTGATTCTATATTCCTTATGAATATAGGACCTTTGTTGTCATAATTTTAAATAAGAGGTAGTGCTATGCTGCATTGCAGTGGAATGGGGCTGGCACACCCGGGAAGGTAACTCTAATGGCAGATTTGAGAGGGCAATGTATTGGTTGTGAATGTTCACGGGAATTGGTAGTTGTAAAATGGTTTTTTTTTGCAATTTCACGGAGAAGACAAAATAATAAATGCTTTATCTATGACATATATTTAACGAACATTTGAAAAAATTATTAGCAAAACTAAAACAAATTTTGCCCAATGTTAATGATTAACATTAACACTTGATTTGCCTCTGTTGCATTGTACTTACTACTTTATTATCTGCAAACCAGCACTTGCAAAACTCGCAATACTTGCGGTCCTGTGACTTCCAATAAGTAGTCCTGAAAGTAGAATGATCATAGTTAGTGTTTTATTTTGTTATCAGCACAACTTTAATTGTCGGATATTGATTAATGTTTCTTACATTATGAATGAATATTCTTATTAATAATGGTCCATGTGGTTTTATATTGCTCGCTTAATTTGATATTTCTCTCAGAAATCTGAAAGACTAGTACTTAGGACAAATGGAGGAAATTGTTAAACTAAGACACTAGTTATATAAAAAAATACTTAGACTTGATATGTAAAATGTGGTAAATTTGACAAAGTTCTACATTATCACCGTCTGGTATTTTATTTATATACTTTAATCTTTATTTTTTTTTAGGAGCATTTGACAACTGACAAATGACAATTGCCAACTCCTATTACTTTTTTAGATGTATTATGGAACAGGCAAAGACCACTTTTTTTATTTTCTTCTTCTTCGTTTTATTAGTTTCTCTTCCACAGACCCATTAGAAAACAAGTTGTTCCTCGTTAATACTTAAGCACAATACAATATATTTTAATAGGTAGCGGCATATCAATAGAACTTTAACTTTGAATTTACAATTACGGTAACAACACATGCGGCATGAGATGTAACGTGACAAACAGTGCGTATTTCTCCTATCTGCGCATAACCACGTTGACAACTGTAACTTTACTATTAATATACTATTCTGCGAATAATTTAAGTGGATATTCCTTTTTTTGACTCGATACCTTCTTATAAGTTGATAACTACAACTAGTTGCATGGACGATAAAATATAACGTTATAGTAACGTTCAGCAACAGTAATTTTCCGAATAGTTGGAGCCCGGGATCGAGAGCATCATCATTTTGAATATAAAAAGACTCCATCGGATGATGTGTTCACAGATTAATTAGAAAAACGCACATAAAATTATTTCGTCCGTAAATGAGTTAATCATAGCACAATGTTATAAATATACCCAACACAACTATCTTCTTTATTCGTTTTCTTGAGAGTATGTTAGATTTTTTCCAGCTTTATTTCCCAGTTTCACCAAGAAAATTATTTTAATATTTCCGAGATAAAAGTATTGTCATGTTATTTCAGATTGTAATCTACACTGTTAATTATTATGATAACCATAATAATTAACAGGCTTTAGAGTTCATTATACGTATCTGCGTCTATAAATTTGTTAAACAAATTTAGTGTGAAAGACTGAAAAGCAATTGTATACAAACTATCGCATTTGAAATTGTTTTACAAATAATGTAAAAGAAATAACATACTAAATATGTTTTTACTCTAAAGTAAAAGAATATTTTATATAGTTAATATTTGGGATATTAGAAACTTGTATGCTTTAATTTTTTTCACCACACAAAGTAGTTATTATCAATTTAAAATTGAAATATAATAATAATTAGGTACTGAGCCTTTGCATAAAGGTCTAATTTTATTATTTCTTATTATGTTTTGAGTCAAAACTGTTAATACTTTTCTCAAAATTTTAGGTAAAAATACTGAAGATTTAAAACATACACTAACAGTATTTTATTTTATAAAGTTTTTCGTGTTATCGTTAAAGGTTTCTTAAATGAAATATTTCGTTTACGATATATATCTTATATAATTGATGATATTAACACATATCTTTTATTCCATTATTGATTCTTGTTTTTATTATTTAATGCATATTGCAAATTGCAGTTACTTTTGCAATTGCAGTGGTAACACAATTGTCACTTGCTTACTTTCGTTTGATCGTTTGTAATGTCGTCGAGTATCGAGGATCGTCGTCTTTTATAAAGTTATACCAAGGTGAATACTGTTGTTTATTTCCTTGTTACATTCGTTTTGTTTTCTTACAATTTAAATTAACAAAGATTATTACTGTTATTTGTTGACTATATTTAAGTACTACCCTAGTAAAGAAATCCTTTGATAAAATTTGGGCAGCGGCCATATTTAAATGTAAAGTTAGCGTAAAAAATTCATCGACTGTAATCTCCGTAATCAATTAATTAATAAGTTTAAGAATTATACTATTAACTTTTTACCTACAGCAGCTTTTAAAGTAGATAAGAATTTATATGTTAACTATTTATAAACTCTCTATTTTGCTTTCTTTGACGCCGTTTATTTATAGGTAGGGGTAACATAGCTTGTTGACGCGTCTTGTTATCTCTTTTTCTTTTACAACACCAATGTAGAAGCTAAGATTAAAGTGAATTTATTTGTTTTCCAGATATTTCCGAACAATTTGTGAACGTGATAAGACTTCTACAGTAGCATATGCATCTAAAGAGGACTTTTCGTGAAATTTGTTTAGTGTTGGACTTTAACAAATATTTGTGATAAGTTTCTAATTTTATTCACCCTTGGAGGGCTTGTTTGGAAAAATGATGACCGAAAACAGAATAACTTCTAGTAATCACGTCGGAAACATGAGTAATCAAAAAGGGTAAGTGATTGTATTTTCTTTGTTTCTTGCGAGTAACGAAATATCGCAAGAGGGTTGCGATATTACTCGATATACAAATATTAAAAATGTCAAATTTACAGAGACGTCGATAAAACTGTTGAAGATATAGGGTGGAAATCAAAATTAAAACTACCCCCCAGAGACCGAAGAATAAAAACTAGTGTAAGTTTTTATAAAACATGTACGCATAGTGTTGTTGACTATATATTGGATGACTTAATTTTTTTTTGTATACTTAGGATGTAACTGACACAAGAGGAAATGAGTTTGAAGAATTTTGCTTGAAAAGAGAAATACTGATGGGCATATTTGAAAAGGGTTGGGAAAAGCCATCCCCAATTCAAGAGGCTTCAATTCCTATTGCACTTAGTGGTAAAGATGTACTTGCAAGGGCTAAGAATGGAACCGGCAAAACAGGAGCTTACTGTATTCCAGTTTTAGAGCAAGTATGTCTTGTCTTATTCATACACATTCTAACACAGTACATACAAATCTTTGAGCATGATCATAATCTTTTATTTTTATTAATAATAACATTAATTCCTTAAGCAAGATTATTGTTTTCTTTGTGTATATATGTATATTCATATAGAATATTATTCATTTACAATGCTTTTACTTTAGATGTGTAAAAATATTGTGCTGTTGATTATATGGTAATGATAAGTTGGTTTTTCTACAAGGCTTCCTGTTGTTACATTTAGACTTCCTTAACAATTGGTAAAATTATTTACAATTATTGTTATATTTTCTTTTTCCACATTGTTGTTTCATGATGATATTGTTTGGATTCCCCTTCACTTGCTGATAAGTGAGAAAAACCACGCTGATAGCATTTATGTTTCCTATTAATACATTATTTGTTGAAGGATATTTAAAAATTGTTATCCTTGTTTAAGGTTGATCCAAAGAAGGATGCTATACAAGCTTTAATTGTGGTTCCTACTAGAGAACTAGCCCTACAGACATCACAAATCTGCATTGAGCTGGCAAAACACACAGACATTCGTGTTATGGTCACTACAGGAGGCACAAACCTTAGAGATGACATAATGCGTATATATCAAAATGGTAAGACACAGCTCCTGGTAATTTAACAATTACTGTATAAATTGTCTAAAATTTTTTAATGTTTTCAGAATTAGAAAATATTTATTCAATTTTAATCTAAATATTTCATTGTTAATTTATTGTATGAATAATTTTATTTAAGTACATTTTTAAGAAGTAGAAGAAAAATGAATAATATTGTAAATATTATTCATTTTTCTTATATTCAAAACATGAAGTACCCGATGCATTAGCTATGTTTGGTATTTCTCTGGTGAAATGTGTTCCGAAATTCGGAAATCTGCAACAGAAACAGTGAAGTGACAATATGCAGGCCACATTCCTCGCAGAACTGATAACCCATAGGGGAAGACAGGTTCTCGAGTGGTAACACTGCACTGCAAAACGGAATATGAGATGGCCTCCTATCCAGTGGACTGATGACTTGGTGAAGGTGGCACGGAGCTACTGGATACTAGTGGCGTGTGACAGTGACATATGAGGGAGGCCTATATCCAGCATTGTACGTCATCCAGCTGATTATGATGATAATTAGGATGAAACAATTATATACTATATATATTCTATCCTGAAACATAATGGTTTCACAAGGATAGGTTTTGTTTTGTGAGCAGGGTTTCCAGCTAAGTAGTATGCAAACATATTTTTTTAATAATATGTCATTAATGTTATAGTTCAGGTAATAATTGCCACGCCAGGGCGTATGATTGATCTCATGGATAAACAAGTAGCAAAGATGGAAAATTGCCGAATGTTGGTACTTGATGAGGCAGACAAACTTCTGTCACAAGATTTCAAAGGCATGTTAGATACAGTCATATCAAGGTAAGAATGAATACAAATCTTTTTGCAGAAACCATAACTGTATATACAAAATATCCATCCATCATTAGTGAGAATGCATAGTAATATATTTTGTATGAAATATACATTATTCACATCGTTTTGATCACAAAATAAGTTTCTTTAAGTATTATTCTTTTAATTACTATTTGATTTGATGTACTTACAATTGAGTTGATATTGAAGATGTACCATTTTCTTAGATTACCAAAAGAAAGGCAGATCCTGCTGTTCTCTGCCACTTTTCCACTAAGTGTAAAGCAGTTCATGGAGAAACATTTACGGGAACCATATGAGATTAACCTCATGGAAGAGCTGACATTAAAGGGAGTTACACAGTACTATGCATTTGTGCAAGAAAGACAGAAAGTTCATTGTTTGAATACATTATTTTCAAAGGTATGCAACTGGCTTCATAATATGCTTAACAACTTGAATATTAACGGGAAGTGATCACTTGGAATCAAATCTATACCCACCTTGGTCTGATGACTTTGCAAGTGTCCATTTACAGTAAAAAAAATTGGCATGTAATCAATAAATATATTTTAAATTTTACTAAAATTTAATTTGAATTGTTCCAGCTACAAATAAACCAGTCTATAATATTCTGTAATTCAACCCAGCGAGTGGAATTGCTAGCGAAAAAGATTACTGAGCTGGGGTACTGCTGCTACTACATACACGCGCGCATGGCGCAGGCGCATCGCAACCGTGTGTTCCATGATTTCCGTGCCGGTCTGTGCCGTAACCTTGTGTGCTCTGATCTCTTCACAAGAGGTATTGATGTGCAAGCGGTCAATGTAGTCATCAACTTTGACTTCCCACGTATGGCTGAGACATATCTCCATCGTATAGGGCGCTCTGGACGTTTCGGGCATTTGGGTATTGCCATTAATCTCATCACATATGAAGATAGATTTGCACTGCACCGCATAGAGCAGGAACTGGGCACAGAGATCAAACCCATACCAAAGGTCATCGACCCGGCGCTATATGTGGCCCGTGCAGACGAGGACGACTCTAAGTAACGCTAAGTTGCTTTCGCGTCTCTTGCAATCTTCTGTTATCTGGACTTAGCTGACTGGTGAAAGGAATTAGTATAAATTACAAAAACAAAAAGTTATTTGTAAAAAGTGTAATGAATTTATTGTACTAAAATGTGCGTGTATATAGTTTATTGTGAAATAAGACTTGAACCTAAAAAGATTACTTTTTTAAAGTGTACATAAACATCAGGACTTATGGAAGGCTCTCTGTGCCTTTGTCCATATTGGATACTGTGCGTGGTTTCCTACACTTGTTAAAATATAAAATATTTATCTGTATATCTACTGTGTTAGAGTCTATCTAAATTTAATTTTAAACTCCATAAATTTTGATAGACTTTCCTTAAGTGCTTTTATGCACTTCACCTACCCATATATAATACAATTTGAGCTAGCACCAATTTAATTTATAAAAAAATAATATTTGTTAGTGTTTTCATAATTTCACCTGTTATATGGGTAGGTTACAAGACTAGCTCAAATATATGAATAAACTTGCAAACTTATGTCCTGTATGTGTAACACATTGTTTTTGACCGCTTGAAACAATGTCTTTTTAAAAGCCGTTCATATTTATAAAATTAAATTAGCACAACAATCTTGTATTAAAAAAAAATTGTTGCTGATAATTCTTGTCATGGGAAGATAATTATTTATTTTTAATAGGTTGTTGTATTAATTTTATTTTATACTTTTATATTTTGTTTTTAAGCGGCAAAGTCACACTTCAGAAGCAATACTACAAAATATTAAAAATCTAAAATATTTGATTTTATTTTGTTATTGAATGGTAAAACCTAAATTGTATCTGTAAACCATTGTGGTGCGCTTTGTTATCTTAAATTTGAATGTGACTATTTTACAAGGCAGGGCAATGTAAACCATATTGTTTAAGGCTTGCACTATGGGCATTGCTTTGCCTGGGGGTTTCAATACAAGAGAGCACTTGTGTTCAATTAAGTAGTAGATAACTTGCTCTCAGGGGTCTCAACTTCTTGGATGTCATGTGAAGAGTTAAGATATTGGTCATCTTGGAAACTCACTCAAATGTATTTTGCTTGGTCTACTATATTTTACACTGCCATTATCTGTTGAAAAACGGCTGAACTAAATATACATGGAAAGATATGTGGTATTTTGCAATTCACTGCATGATATAAAATTTTAAGTTACCTTTCAATCTCAGTCCCATAATGTATGTTTATGTTGGCAGCCTCACAAATAGTTTTCTAATGAAAGCAAAATGTATCTTTATATCTGTGATATATTTTAACTTTTGGATGCCTGATTGCATCAAGAGTGATTTTGGAATGAGAATATTTGTGTATTAATTAATTGTCTTCCGTTGGAGTAGACGTGTCAGAAAATTTAATTATTTAAAAGTGACAGAAAAATATATCAGTTCGCAAAGAGTTTGCCGTGATTATATTAGTACAAAAACAAGTTTAAACAGCATTCTGTTGATGTCATGTCTTGTCTCATTTCAGTTGGAAATAACAATATGGCATATCATAGATATTTTTGTAAAGACTACACTTTATCCAATCATGCTCTAGTAAAATGTATAGGGAGTATTTGAAATGGAGATTTATACGAGTCTTATTTTTAATCTTGTAATCATTCGAATCCTTCTTAGACTAGTAAATTATGTTGACTTGTGAACACATTCTCTTATGTTGATTTAGCCAGTGGTGAACTCTGTGTAAATTGTATAATTGGTAGGTTTTTTGATTGCAAGATTGTGAAACTTTAAAATGCTGTCAAAATTTGTTATTTTATTATACCTGTAGTGAATTTCGTTTATTAAAAAAATATATTACCGTTGAGTACAGACCAAAAAATAAACTCTTCACACTAACAACTTGCTTTTATTGATCTTATCTACTAGTGTTATAGTAATTTCGTTTCAAAATACGCTCTTAACACTATCAAACTTACCAAAATGTTTAAGTAGGTGTCCAGTCACAGTTGCTTTATAAAAACTTAATTTGTATACAGAATGAAACAAAGGACAAGTCCCAAAATATTTCTATTTTATTGTAACTGACTTGCTCTCAGGCGTTTCGCCACATGCATACGCAGTTTCAGATTGTGTAGTGCTGACCACTGCAAGCATGGAACTTTCCACAAAAACCTGTCTCCTCAATTATTGAGAATTTTTAATTAATGAATGCGTACAGGAAGCAGTATGTAAGAACTAGGCACTCTCGGTTTCACTCTGACCACGCATTGCAATTTGCAAGGGCTCTGGTGTGAGGATGCGTTATCTTCAAAAAAAAAATGTCTGGACCAAAGCTTCCCGAAAGTAGAGACTTAACCGATAAAAGCTCAGATATTCTCAAAAATGTGTATGCTTTTCTGTCATGTCAACCTTAGCCATGTAGCCACGGCTTTATTAAGTAATAGGCAATGTGTTGCTAGTGTTTACCAACGTGGTAACTATCCGCTGATGTGCCCAACTCTTTAAATCATTCACACTCATTATCAGCCCTTATCTGACAATGCTGGATATAGTCTCTTTCAATGAACGCCAAGGTAACCGACCTCTTACTACTCTCATCCATCCCGGACGGCTACAGACGTCTTCCCACCTGGGGAACGGTCGACCAACACTTCGTTTTCCTAAACGCGGCCTTCACTCCAGAACCTTACTGACCCATCTGCCATCGGTTCTTCTGTGTGTGTGACCAGCCCATTGCCACTTCATCGAGCTTATTCGTCGCGTGATATCGGATACTTTAGTTCTCTACCTGATGACTTCGTTACGAATTCTGTCCGAGAGAGAGAAACGCCGAACATAGCACGTTCAATAGCCCGTTGAGCCACCGAAAACTTGCGGACCAGTCCTAAATAAAGGACATCATGTGCAGAACGCATTAATTAATACTTTTGTCTTCAAGCTCTGCGGTAGAGGTGACGTGAGAATGTGACGAAGCTCTTGAAATGCTGCCCAACCCAACTGAATCTACCTAATTGCAATAGTTGCCCGAGGTAGACGTATTCGTCAACGACTCCGAGCCATACCATCATCGACGTTGACCGGCCTAGGGAGAACGTGTTCGTTGAACATGACATTTGTTTTGTCCAAGTTCATCATAAGACCAATTCGTGGGGAGGATCCATTTAGGCTGTGCAACATTTCCTGCAAGCTCTCCACTTCTTAAAATGCTAGTAGTTAAATCCTGATACGTAGAGCTGAGCCATTTCTTCTTCTGCGGTGGAATACATCTGGCACGGACCGACCCACGCTAATTACACCACAGACCTTTGTAACAAATCCAAGGACTGCAAAATTTTGTCATAAATTTGAAATGCAGTTAGTCTTCGGACACTGACAACTATTCGTAACCAAAGAACATATTAGGACCTTTCTTAAGGGCCCAAACGATCGAAACGTTTGGGCCGTTAGGACGTAGCCACCAAAGGTTTTGCTGAGGTCAGTAGGTAGGTACTCGGAGTCGATCCATTTTATCGGGCAAGTAGCACCTCCAACCACGAGTCGATGCACCGGCTTAGTAATTATCTGGATGTTCATGGGCGTCGGTAGACGTAAAAAGGCGCCGATTACTTCGTGTTCTATAAAAATAATGTAATGTAATTCATAATAATATTTTTAAAGGGACCAGTATCCGGCTGGTAAGTACTCCATAAGCCTACACCTACAAAACTGACGCGTTTACAATGTTAATAAAATGAGCAATATAATCGAATTTTCATGAAGGTGGAAACGTACCAGGTATGTACCTCCTAGCGCGCTCGATCATAATTTAACAATATTAATTTGAATATACCTAATTATGTATACTATTTTCTTCATTTCTGAATGACGAGCTGTTAAAATTGGACATTAAAGTTACGTTCCGTCCCTATGCCTCGAATACAGACATGAAATGAACGCGAACATGGAACTGTATTTTACATAGGATAGGATAGGATATACGGCCTAAGGTACAAGAAAAAAGGATTCTTCTTGTTTTTGCATTTATAAATTAGCTTAAATTGGCACAACAATGTGAATAGGTATGCATTTAAATTTATTGAAGTAATAAAGCCATACTACAATTAAGTACACTCCAAAAGTAAAATAAACTTCATAAACAATCCCATTTTACACAAATATTTTAAATACACAATTCGTTATATTTTAAATAGCCCAGTAACTATAATATAAAAAAATAGAAAACATTTAGAGAAATATTCTTTTAAATAAATATAAAAGCTGCACATTTAAAAGTAATGCCATGCTACAGTTTCTTCGTTTTCTACTTAAAGTATACATAAGACAAATGTATTGAATTCTGTAATTAGTGTATTAAAATGTATTAAAAGAACTATCATTAAAGTCCAATCGAATGTGATGTAAAATATCCTAATCATAGAAGGTGGGAAATGGAATATTTTAGTTGCGACTTCAGGTCCCCTTGGCTATTTTAAATAAAATATATTATAACATATGTTAAACATTAAATTAATACAAAATTGACTATGTTATGTTTCACCGAACCAAAAACCTAAACTAGTTACACAAATAAAATATCTAGAACATTTATTTTTAAACAATAAAATTTCATAGCCTATCTAAGTGATATATTAATATTAGAAGTATAAATATTACTTATTATTCAATTATTCTATGATATTGTCTATATTATAAGTAACGACGGAACGATATATCGGAACGGAATAATAAAAAAATATAGACAGATAGGGTCAATGGTATGGCAATTAAAAAGGAAACATCGTAGTCGTTGCAATTGTAAAACAAGAGTTATTAATGTCTTGATTAATTAGTGGTACAATAGAAAATACGTTTAGTTTTTAATTCTTAATTGACTCACCCTTTAGAGCAAGTTGCGAACATGTGTGAATCATATTAAGTGTTCTGACTAGAATATTGTTTTTTTAATGATTTGCTGTCCATATATTCTATGAAGGATGCTATAGAATAATGGTAAATAAACTATTAATCTTAGGGCTAATACACACTGTTCTCCCGAGCGTTTGGGAGTCGTACAATTTAATTTTTTTATATAATGTGAATTTTAATGCATGGCCAAAAATGGCATTATTATATCCAAGGGTTAGACGCTATCGTTCACATAGCAGCTCCCACTATAATATTCTTGGGTTGGCATATTCATGACTATAAGTACTCTACTTGGGTGATTATAGAAATACTCAAAAGTTACTAATTCTCGAAGAACGCTCGTCCTTCTTATTGCGTAAGGCGGTAAGCTCATTCTATCGTTTAACGCAGCGCAAAAAATATTTGGTGTTATCTTATAGTGTCTGACATAAAATCGAGTGTGCATTTAGAAACAGGTATATTACCTATTCCACCTAGACGCACCTGTATTTTATAATACTTTTGGCAAGTAACTACTGAAGCGGTCGTCTTCGCGATTATCTTAATAGGGAGAAACGAACGGCATATTAATAGGAGCAAGAGTTTGGCTTCATGTGAAACACATAATCATTTTTAACGTCTTAATCTAAATCAGTCCATCTTTGAATTGTATACAATTAATATGAATTCATGAACCCTATAGGTGTGTTAAAATTAACATTTTATTCGAATACGACTAGCACAAGTAAAGAGCCAAATAAGTACATTCATTGAGAGCAAATATGCGAGGGAGACAACTTGATTAATATCACGGTCTGTCGCGATAGGTTTGAGCACGCGGGTAGACCGGGGGTAGTTGCTACAGATGGAGATTGTGATATATTTAATATTTTAAAAAATTATCGAGATGCCAGAGCGTTGTTTGTTTTAGATGCTTTATTACTCAGCATCAGACTCAGTCCGAGGAGCGGTAACAAGTACGACATCTGCATTCAAAATGCGACGAGTGAGTTATTCGTTTACGTATTTTTTCTAATGTGCTAAGTTTCTTATCATGTCCTTTCTCCGCCCTCTACTATCCTGCAGTGTGGTTGCTCGATGCCGGATGTTATGTTCGGACAGAGCGCCGTGCGTAAAGCACTTCTTTCCCTGGACATTGATAAGTCGGTTGGGTCCGATGGCATCGCTCCGACTGTGATGAGAAAATGTGAGCTCTGATTTGGTTCCGGTATTGACACGCCCTTTCCGATTCTCCAACTCTGTTGGCGTAGTCCCCAGTTCTTGAAAGACTAGCTATACCGCACCCGCTCCGACCCATCCAACTACCCACCTATTGTGATAAACCCTTTGTTTTCCAAAATTATGGAATCCTTTATCAACTGCCAGCTCTTCCAATACTTAAAAGTTCATTAAATAATGAGTGACCGCCAGTAAAGTTTCCGCCGTGGACATTCAGCTGGTGATCTTCTAATTTATTTAACGCACCGATGGGCGGAGGCAGTTGGAACCAAGGGGGAGGCATTGGCGGTTAGTCTGGATGTAGCGAAGGCCTTCGATCAGGTTTAGCACAAAGCGTTCCTTTCAAAGCTTTATTCATACGGACTTCCCAGGAAATTATGCGATTGGATTACTAAATACTTGACAAATCGGAGCATTAAGGTCGTGGTTGAGGGTGCATGCTCCGCCCTTAAATTTGTCAACGCTGGTGTTCCCCAAGGCTGTATTCTGTCTCCTACGCTGTTTCTTGTACATATCAATTTTATGCTGCAAACTAGTGGCCTTCGTTGTTACGCAGATGATAGTACGGAGTGTGTTTCCACTGGCCGTGCCAATATTTCCCGGGAGCACGTCAACTAGTATTTTAAAAACTTGGGGAGTGTTCCGAGGAATTGTTCGGTTTAATACCAGCAGCAAAATTCTATCTTGGTACATCGCGAAAGAACTCTGAGTTCCACGCCCATCACCTTGATGTCCATAAATACACAACAGTGCGGTTTAAACGCCACTTCTTACCGCGCACAATTGTACTGCGGAACCAGCTGCCTCCCGCGGCATTTCCGATTCGATACGACTAAGAGGTCTTCAAGAAAAGAGCATATCTATTCATTAAAGTCCGGCAACGCGTCTGTAAGACGCCTAGTGTTGCAGATGTCTATGGGCGGCAGTAGTCACTACCCACCTGCTCGTTTATCTCATAAAAAATGTTATACCCATAATTTTTTTGTGTCGAAACGATAAACGTTGTACGGTACTAGTTAAGTTTAAACTTCTATACCGTAATGAAATACCGGCGATGTAGTGCCGTGTTCAGCTTAGAATCCATTTAGCCGTAGGGATGGCTACTTCAAGCCAGTAGCGAATAAGCCCGTCACGCCAGCCTGGCTGTGAATATATATTTTTTATAGAGTATATAAGAGTATAAAATAAGATATGTAAGTTAAAACACTGTTGTTACAACTGTACTTGGTCTCCCCTATACATACAGTATATATATATATATATATATATATATATATATGCATTTTAGACAGTTCTTTATAAGAAGCTTGATATTTTATTGTATATATATCTCTGCACAGGCAGACTACGTCTGGAGGCTGGTCCTGTGTAGCTGTGCAGAGAGATATTTTATCAGCGTCTGTTCGATGGCTGTGATATAATCCGTGCTCGCTGTACAGCGTGTTGCCAGTACAGTCTATATTAGTAAAGTATAGTATTATTATCTACGGTGTATATACTCGGTAATCTGTATTAATACTGCTGGCTGCACATCTCTTGATCTGTGCCCGAACTGTCGGCCGTGTACAGTGTATACTCTATGGCCAGCACTGTTTGCTCTGTGCAGTCTACTCTATGGCGAGTGCGGCAAGCGGCGGCGCGAGGTCGGCGGGCAGCGGCAGTCCCGGCTGCAGCGTGACCTCCACGCCGCGGTTGAGGGACACGGCCGGGTAGAACGCGCCACGCAGACCCGTAAACGCGATCTCGCCCTGTACATGTGCAAACCAATTAGAATTAATGTGAATGTGCGTGCGAGTGCGTGCAAATCTGCGTATCCGAGTAAGTGCGCATGCGCGAGACGTACTTGCGGCTGGTCATCCACAGTGAACTGGAGTGTACCACGCGTGAGGTCCAGCAGCACACCCACAGTAGCGCCGGGTGCGATGCCTCCCGCTGCGCGGCCCGCGTGCGCGCCGCCGTGCACGAACCACGAGCGCGCACTGTCGATGTACATCGCCCAGCCGAGCGCGTCGCTGCCCAACATTTTGTCTCGTGCCACGTCAGCTCGAGCTATGCCGAAGGCGGGGTCCGCGTCGCCATCATACCTACACACAATGTACAACTGTATATTTTTCTAAAATATGGGAATGACCAAGTCAGCCCAAACACAAACAAACAGTATATTTCGATAATCACGCCAGATCAAATTATTCATTAATCCTCTAGTTCTTCTAATGAATTTTCTTTGTCTACTTACAGGTTTAATTGTTACGGCATCTCTTGAGGGTGGGTCAGTTAATATTATGTAATAATTTACATAAACGAATCTTGTGGTCAACAAGATCTACCAGTCCACTGGACTGCAATTTTGGCCCGAGAGCGCACCATATCGCGAACTGGAGCGACTCCTGGATGCGCCCATGTTGCGTTCGTACAAAAAATGGTAAATGCGCTGATGAAAACTGTCAGACTCACTCCGAGTCGGCGAGTCCAGGTCGATAGGAACATAGAATGTGGTTGGAATGGGGTAGAACGAATGTGAGATGACGAATCGGCTTATGAAGACATTTTAAATTCTTGGTTTTTGTAAGAGAAAAGAGGAGGATATATATATATATATATATATATTATGACATGTAGAAGGGATGGAATATGAAAGGTAACATATACACAATGCAAATCTGGAAGAAGTTTTCGCAATTGGCGTATGAAAGTTACGAATGTGGAGGTAGCAAGACAAATATGCAAGGATGTGCCCTCGGTTCTCTCCGTCGCCATCGCCCGGGAATTGGCGTGAAGATGTGTTATGTACTTAAAGATATCTGAGATTTTTATCTGTAGCTACGTCTGTCCCACCGAAGCAGATCTTCTCCTCTACCAATTTAATTTTGAAGTGAAGTTTGCAACTGACCGGGTCCACGCAATCTGATTCTCAAAACTGTAGACTTGGAACCCTGGCGGCCTTATGAAACGTAGTATCTAAAGTCAACAATTTTATGAACAACATACTTTTTCTTGTTGTTGTCTTAAATAAGGTAACTAAAATTAACAATTTCTGTTAGATTGTCGTCGGCCTGGCGTGAAAGGTAAACTACAGTATTAGTGCCATCCATATAAGAAGAAAAGTGTTGTATTGAAAAGGATAACGGCGTTGCGGACAGAGGGCGTGGCGTAAAGGAGGCAGTCACACAGAGAGCACGTACCTGTCGACGCGTAACCGCCAGTAGTGCACGCCGCGCGCGAGCGGCTGGTCCGCTAGCGCCACTCGCGGCTGCCAGCCGCCGGCGCGCGCGCTGAGCCCGTCGCTGCCGATGCTGAGCCCGCCCTCAGCGCCCGAGCAGCGCGCGTCCCATGTGAACCATGCCACTGCTCACACACAAGACACATTAAAGTTATACATGCAACTATTAGTAGTGTTACAGCAGACACAACATCACTATACTTTCACCTGACAAATGTTATAGATATGTGGGTAAGAAAATGCAAGCGATCGTTTAAAATAAAATACTTTTAAACTCGATAGTTTAAAACTATTTTATTTTCTTTTAATCTATCGGCCACGGAAATGGGATCAGAGTTACTTATTAAAATCTAAAATACAATCATATTTTTGTTTCTAGATCTATGTCTCCTATCGATTCGGTATCAATTCAATAGCATCGACCCCTTTTGACAGATGTCATGTACATATTCTACATGATTTGGTCCAGTTTGTTTACCAATCAGTCTAGTTTCTGCATAATTCTGTTCTATATTTTTTGTTAAGGCTTACCCGCACATGTTAAATCTTACTCCTACATAAACCATATGGAAATAGGGTAGCTATTATCACCGGCGGAGGTCTGCAGGCCGATGACGTCACTGTAGGGCCCCTCGCCGGCGCCGTTGAACGCCTTGACCCTCGCGCTGTACAGTGACGCGTAGTGCAGCCCGTCTACCGTACACACCGTCTCGCGCCCGCAGTACACCTCCTGTAAGTTGATGACATTAGCGTTGCACGACTCATGACGTTTTACGATTTTGCATTAATTCTTGAAGCTATCCCCCTAATGGGCTCCCATGGACTTTCAAAAACTACGCGAAAAGCGACAGCTTAACTGTCACTTCCCGCATGTTTAATGTGCGCCAAAGCTACTACGCCACACACTCTTCCCGCGCCTGGCGGTGGACGCTATAGTATCGTGACACTCTAACATGTAGTCCGCGCACTCACCCGGAATGGCCCGCCCAGACCGTCGTCCAGCTCCAGCACGTACCCGCGTACTGCGTGCGGCGCGCGCGGCGGACGCCACGCCAGCGTGCACGAGCAACCTCGCGCCGCACACGCCTCCACCGCCAGCTCGGGCGCGCCAGGTGCTATAGTAAAAGTTGTTTCGTTAATGTTTAATGAGCAAATTTAATTACATTTATATATTGAATATCACGGGTACGGAGTCTCAAAGATATAGTATACATTTTTCACTTGTGCGTGTGTGTGCATACACGTACGTGTCATTTTAAGTTAAGTTTAAGTAGTTACCAAGATTAGCGTGTAGATTCAGTATATAAGAAACAAATAAACTCTCTTTAGATTCATTATATTAGAATAGATTTCTGTTCATTTAACAAAAAAAAACAATATACGTTTTGTCCAACACATCTTTTACATCGAAGATGGGTGCTAATAATTATAAATAATATTGGAATTAAAATATGTATATAGTTTTAATACCTGCCGTCTTCATTTCCATTTCCGGCGCTGCATCCGAAACGAATATATTGTGAAGGTATTTATTATAGCCATTACAGATATTCACAAGTACTGGTATATCATACAATATTTACTTTAAGGTATATAATAATGTTAATATACTTACGTATGCATTCAATAAAATTCATAGATTTAACAGTGCGTATAACGGGTTCGATGTCTAGAGTCAGCGCGGGAGGCGCGGGCGGCGCCTCCATGGACGACCGCAGGTGTGACGCAGTGTCTTGCGCGCGCGCCGACAGAATGTTGCCAACCTGCAATTAATGTTAATTGTGACTAATTCCATCTTAACAACACAGTTAAAAAAACACGTTAGATTCAGCTGTAGTGTCTCTACCATCAGTGCCACCGATGCTTTATAGCTGGATTGAGCTAGATTTTTTTCTCTGGGTAAGGGCAACGCATAACATACACATGTAGACAGTTGTTAGTGGGCGTCAATACTTACTATTTATCACTATGCTCGTTTGCCCACTTTTATAATAAAAACTAATATTGTGATACAAAATGTATACTCACTTTTGGTTGGTTAAAAGAACGTGACTATACTTACTTTGAGTACACTGAGCAAATCAAAAGATCTAAAATATTACATAATGAGTTTACTTTTATTAAATGTAAATAAATTACTTATATTATGTCAATGGATTTATTTTCAATAGTCTTATTTAAAATAAAAATATTGCTAACCACCAACAATGTCTAACATAAGTAAAATAATTACCTGCAAAAATGCTGCGTGATCAGATTCCTTTAATGCTTCTATAGAAAAATGTAACAGAGCAGTGGCTTCTCTGAGTTTCTGGGCAGCTTGCGATGTCAATAGCTTAGTGTTTGCAATAGCTTGAGACCGTGTATGGCGTGCTGCTCTGATTAATTCATCACGCCTCCTCTCTATAGCACATGTGATCTCCGAACATGCCTGATCGATTTGCCTCTCCAACTCTTCACATGAATCCTGTTACACAAACTCTCAATGTCATTAAATATAATCTTGTTGATAGAAAATGTATTAAATAGTCTGACTTAATACAGTTCAGCATTATTATTTATTGCATAGAAGAATGAGGAGTAAAATATGGTCAAATTCATATCAGAAGTTTTCTTCAAGAAATTGTACATCAATTAAAGGTGGGTCATGTAAACTATGAAAGGATGTGTTAAAAATTGTAATTTCAAATACATCAAGTATTCATTATAAAGAAAAAAAAGTTATTCATAAGGTTATCATCATGAGTTGCAAAGACCGGAGGCAATGTATTACATAGTTAAAGGAGTTTGCATATCAAAACCAGGGACTTATTGTGAGAGACAACTAGTATTCAAATAAATATGGAGTTAAAGATTTCCCAATATTAAGACCATTTCATTTTATTGTTTGTCCAATTGCACTATGTATATACTACTATACACACTACAAACCCCACATGATTCAACAATGTAGCCACCACTTCATACCATCATGTGAGGGAGAGGTTGCTCCCCCATTGTGCCAGTCTAAATTGGCTGCAAAGCAGCATTCGAAATCTTAAAGATATAACATACTTATCAGAATCGACTCACATTGATTTTTTCTCCAGAACATTTAACTAGTTGTATATATTCAGTCATAGCTTTGGCTTCTTCAGAAAGTTGTTGTAACACTTGCGATAATTCAGTCTGGAAAAAATATTATGACAGTTTGAATTTTAAAATATAATAACGATTTTCAGATCTTGAAATAAATCAATATCTCCTTTTCATTGATTGCTGTTAATTGAGTTTTGTTGAATACTTCGTTACATTCACATGATTGTTTGTATGTTCTAAATATATGACGTGCATGGTACTGTTAGACGTCATATCGTTTTTTTATTTCAAAAGCATCTCAGTTGCCAAGTAGTGGGCTTCCATTCTGGTAGTTCAGGTTCAAACCCCACTATGTACCTATGAGCTTTTCTGATTTGAGTTCATTTTAGAAGTGCTCTTATTGTGAAGTAGACCATCTTGAGAAATCTGTGTTTTTAAACTAATCTAGGATTGGAACTGGTTTCCCTTCTTATACATATTATATTAATACTAAAATAGTATTTTATGATTTAACTAAATCATAACAAGTTTTCCTGTCCACAATAACATTCATATAAGAGTTTTCTTAAATTGTATAAACATAGTTTATTATTATGTTGTATATGTTGAAGTTGCACCTCAATGCTATGGTATGGCTCGATGGTATGTGAATAAGGAAGTCCCTCCATTTTTAAATAAAAATATATAAATTAATTTTGGGAGTTATTGTTGCATTTATAAGTATTGATGATAACAAAGAACAAAAATGTTAAAAGTGATTTATAAGAAAAGCATACCTTATGTGCTCTAGCAGCATTGGATAATGGATGTGTTTCATGAGTGTTGTGTCTTTCTGTAAGGCAACGTTGACAAATAGGCAATAGACATGTGTTGCAGTACAGAACAGGCGGTGAACCATGATCTCCACAGGTTGTACCCAGCGTTCTTAGCTCATGCTGTGCAAGAGGGCCTCTAATGGGATGCCAGGCATCTCGACAACTTGCGCAATACCTTACTGAACACTGTTCACATCTCACAACGGCTGCTCTTCTCTCTCCTTCACACATTTGACAAGCCTCCTCGGCAGGTGGTGCGATGCATGTTCCACCAAATCGTTCGACAATTGTACGCATGACTCGGAAGGGCGGAAGACCTTCAGCTCCATTGTCATCTAAATATATTTGTTTGTTACAGGTCGGACATGTAATACTGAAAGCAGCTGATGATACGAGTGTGGCCGGTGTTCCTGCATAACTATTGGGCCGTGACCCACAAACTACTCCACTATCGGTTTCGCTTGATACTGATGCTTTATCAGCCTCCTGATAATCGGTGGTAGTACTTGATGAGCTGTCAGATTCGTGCACATGGGTTTGTAAATTTACTCCACAAGCACGGCACAATGCATGTCCACATGGAAGTAGTACTGGTTCTCTATAAAATTCTTTACAAAGGAAACACCTCAATTCTTCTTCCATTTTATATGGTGTCTTTGATTTGATTCAAACACAAGTTATGAACCATATAAGATAATATACTTTATTTAATACTTTCAAACAGTTTAACTGCCCATTTTCATTAATTAACACAAACTTACTAAATTAATGTTAACATTAACTGACTTGGGATAGCGAACACTTAACAAAAATATTTGCTGCCTGAATTGAAGTTTCTATTATCAAGTGTCACATTTATTCTTTTTATTTATGATCACATTAATTATGAGGCAAGAGCATCCGTAGGATATAAGTGTTCTGTGCAAGACCATCATGTGAATTGTGAATTTACTAACTCCCGTACAAATTTAAAATCGTGTAATATATATTGCACTCCCAGCCCGCATGGTGCACCTATATAAAAAATATCGTCGAAAATGTGGATATCACTCTAAAATGTAAAAAAAAAAATAATCATTAACCACTTTAATTTGTTCTCTTGCACGACTTCTTGTCAACAAGTTAAAAATTTCAAGATAATTGAAGCTATTTTTGTGTTCCAACATTCCTATTAAACGATAATTGCATCTACGTCGAATGACCAAGTGCTTGTATTAAGACGTCTCATTTTGGTAAGTCGTGCTGAGTTTATTTAGTGTGGGATAGTAATAATGGCTATATATAAAAAATAGTATTAAATATCACACAACATTCATATATAAATTAAGTAACAAAAGTGTACATGTGGAAAATATAAACATAAAAATTTTACAATATTATCTTAAAAATATTAATTTATGGGCACCGTACAGATGATCACCGATCGCAGTTTGAACTGAGCGCACGTGCACCTGAACAGCATGGGGAGCGGGACTCCTTGCAATTTGCACCCCCATCGGAGCCTCTATGTAATTAATTTAATAAGCTTTTTAATCAAGCAAACTCGATAACGCGTCGTTGTAAGCACCTGTGGCACCGCGAGCATGGGGGAAGGGGGGGGGGGTTCATACTACCTAAAAATATTTTTTTACGTGGTTTTACGTGTTTTATTGGTTTATTATAGTTCCTTCAAAATGTACTATACTTTACCAGTAATCCTGTATAAAGTGCATCTAATTTTGTAGTGAAAGTACGATTCCACGTATCGTCCCTAGCTTATTTTATAAATTAAGTCCATATTTTACATAAAAAATATCATAAGTAACAACATGAAACAGAAACTAAGAACACATTTCATAAACAACCTGAAGCGTACAATCAGTATGCCTCAACATATTCGATTCGACACAACTTCAAGTAAAGAGCATACACTTTTCTTCAAAGACCAGCAACGTGTCTACACTCTGCAAGACATCTAGTCTTGTAAGGGTATAAGAGCGGCGGTACTCATTAGAAAAAAAAAGACGAACAGTGTATTTGTGTTCATTGCATAGTTACACGAACAGATGGACGGATTCTTTTTCAGTTATTTTGGCTTCCTTAGATCATTATATGATGTACGATGGATGTGGATGGGAAAAATGACTTTAATCTGTAGGTCCAATATTTTTTACGATTGCGACTTTTTATGATATTTTGCAATTTGTTACAATTGACGGTGCGATTTCGATAAACATTTTCTGGTAACCCGGATTGGACAGCAGGCAACATTTGATAAATGTTATTGTTTAATGTTTACGTGAGAATTGAGAGCTATAAAGATTGAAATTTTTAGTCTATTTTGCCACAGTGATCATGTTTTAATTAATTAACTTTCGTTTAAGACCTTTTCTTAGAACGGCTGCTGTCTGAGATTTAATAAAGAGAGTTTTACTTTTTTCCTTTTTGGATATAAGCTAAATTGAGAAAGTGATCCATTTCAATAATTGTAAACGATACATGTATAGCTTATCGATATTTACAAATATGTTTCTTTGTTATTGAGCTTTTGACATAGTGTAGTTTGCAATAAAATCCTGAAAATAAATATGGAACCTTTACCCTCTTCTGACGACGATACCATTGCTCTGAAAAATCAATTAATTGGTTAGTTATCTGATTAAATAGTTATAAATATATATGTATTTCAATACATTAATTTTCACTTTAATGAGTTTGTCAATTGCTTTAGATTTTGGATTAGATGAAGATAATTTAAGCAAAGAAGAAATGATTGATTTATTGAGGGCTCTTAAATATTCTAAGTCAACTGTTGAAGAGGATGAAATTTTGCGAAAAAAGGTAGTTATTAGTCGAATATTCTATTGTATACTATAAAACAGGCCTACCTTGCACTTTGGCACAAGCCTGTCCCATAGAGTTAATAGTGCAGTACCACATATTTACCAGTTAATTAGGCAAATGATGAGAAAAATTGTGATATAGTATAAGATCATTATCTTATATTTACTAGTCTTGCTGTTAGTACTTAATAAAATATAATATTCATTGACAAATCAGTACTAAAGTAGGTAAATATCATTAAGCCTTTAGTTTTTACATATTAAATTTTACAACAAATCAGTTTTCAATCTACTACACTTAAACAGTAGATATAATTTTGTATTTATTTTATACTATTTTTTAATAGGTTGAGGATAATACATCCAGTTCAGCACCTAAAGTCAACATGAAGAGAAGATGTATCAATGTACGTGATAGAAGACTACCTTGGAGCCTTTTGCCCAGTGACATTACCCCGGCTGAAAAGGCACGTACCCTAGCAGTGTACATTAAACTGATGTCAATAGACAGTTACAGACAGGCGAGACAAAGAACTAATCTGGCTGCTTGGCCACCACCAATAGAAATTGTAGAATCAAGCAGAGTACAGCCTTTAAGGTCTACAAGAAGTGGCAGATCCGTTCCTATATATGCTGGCTTCGATGAAGACTCATCAGATTTTGAAATTGTTGTAACAAAAACCAAAAAGAGAAAAGTTTCAAACACTGATGATAAAGATGACACATTTTCTGGTAAAGTGTTGAGTTTGAAACGAAAAACTAATAAGGATGAAAATATAAGACCAACTAAAGAAGCAAAAATTACAGATGATTCTACAAAATATAAATATGACCCCAGCACTAAAAAGCTGGATCTTTTGTCTTTGATGGACTGAGTGTGTGTATTGTCCTTATCTCTGCTGTTTTATATTATTTTTGCTTTTTCGCTGTTGTAGTTTAATTATTGATAGTTAAAGTTATTGTTAGATGTTATGAATGAGTAGATAAAAAATTATATTTTAAATAAGATTTTGGTACATACTATAGTGTAGCCACATTTTTATTATTTGAATTTTTATTATTTGAGATGAAGTTTTGTTTGTAAATATATGCAAATGGTACTCAATGGCAAAGGAAATTTGACTAAATGAACAGAAAGCTCTTTTTGTCTGCATACCTTTTGTTATTGAAGATGATCATATCTTGGTATATTACTGTACAAATCATTTCATAGGTAACATCCTACATAATTAAAAAACTTATTTAGTTTCTAGCTATATATGTGATCTAAATTATTTAATAATGATATATTAATACTTATAGTTAACAGAGCGCAATTATTTATTATTTAGGAATTATAGTAGCAGGAAAATATTTCAAAAAAATTGATTCATTTCTTGTACTGAATTATTAGAATCACATTAATTTCTAAACATTTAACCTAGTCAAGTTGTGTTTATCTACAGTATTTTTTTAGTGTATCAAATTTATATCAAATACACATTAACAAAATACTTGTTGTTTATTTTTAAATTATCTTTACAGGTATATATATACATATACATATATACGAGTGTGTGTGTGTGTGTGTGTGTGTGTGTGTGTGTGTGTGTGTGTGTGTACGCACACTCGAAATATGTATACAAAGTTTCTTATGGCTCATCACTTCTTACTTCATAGTAGTCCATGGCAATTGCATTAATAATAATAACATTAATGTCTATACCTATTTGTTTATTTATTTTGTAAAACTTACAGCTAATGTATTATTTATAACCATAAAAGAATTATTAGATAAAAGCTACCATAACAAGTTTTGCGTGTAATAAAAAAATACGAGAAGATAAAGAAATATGAGCAGTTAACTGAGGAGGTCCACACAATCTGGCAGCAGCAGGAAATGTTTGTGGTGCCCCTCATTCATTATTCCAAGTCCAGTCCTCGTGACCCCGGCTGGTAAAACCTGGCCTAAGCGTCGAACAAGGTATTTAGTCGTAACTACCGTTAAATAAGTCTTTCATGTGTTTAAAAACTATTTTTCTTACATTCAACTACGTCTCGACTCCAGAGTCGCGATATAATAGCTAAACACAATGTTCATAACTCACTAGCATAATGTTTTGTATAAGACAACATTCAAATGTTTGTGGACCGGCCCGAGACTGGTAGGTATGTGACGGAAAAAGTTCGATCATAAAAGGCGATCAAAGCATTAAGTTGACAATACTTTGTGAGGCATTTCCTAACAGAGTCATCAAACAGATCATAAAAAAATAAAATAAAATAAAACCCTAAAAAAATGATAAACACTAAAGGAGAGGTAAACCTCTCCCCCCGTATTTCTTTCTACTTCTACCTTGACCTACAGAGAAGAAAATTGTAAGAAAGGAAGATTAAAGAATTGAATTGGCTTAAATACAATTGATTGCGTGTCATTTTTATTACATGCAATAGAGGTAAGGTCCACCGTCCACACAAACCGCACGAAACACGACACTGAAGATATCTCTTTACGGCGGTATTAAGCGAGAGGTACGTCCCTGTTCGTGCCGGCCCATTTCCTTCTCTTCACGGAGAAAATCCGGGAGGCGCGGGCGGCGGCGACCACCGTCGTACCGGTGACAGCGCGCCGGCGGGGTGAGCTCCCCCCGAGCCTACTGGCGGACCTGCAGAGGAAACGCCAGACTAGGAAACACTGGACCCGTACCCGCTGTCCGAGGATCAAGACACAACTTAACAAGCTGACCGAGGAACTGTCTGCGAAGGTGAGGGAGTGTCGTGGAGCAGGCTGGGAGAGTACAGTCTTCCATGCCAGCGAAAACGACACCAGCCTGCACGCCTTAAACAGACGTCTCACGAGGCCGAAGACCACCATCACTCCACTTCTAGACACCACAGGCGCGAAACACTACGGAGCGCAGGCTCGCGCCGAGGTGCTCGCATCATACAGCATCTACACACGCAGTTTTCACCACACCCAGCGGCGCCGTCGTTCGCAGAGCATTACGAGCAGGTAGAGTGCCGCATTCGAGAGCTCCTTCAGAGCCCGACCCCGCCACTCAGCGGGAAGGATTTCATTTCCCCATCTGAGCTGCGGAAAGTCGCACTTCGCCTCTCGAGGCGCTAAGCTCCAGGCCCCGATGACATCCCCCCCCACAGCGCTGGTGATGATGCCTAGGCGAGCAGCCGTGGCTCTCACCCAGATCGCAAATGGCATTCTCCGGACGGCCCACTTTCCGCAGACCTGAAAAGAGGGGAGGGTCATCGTTCTGCCGAAGTCGGGCAAGCCCCGAAGCCTGTCTGAAAGCTACCGGCCGATAACACTGCTGTCCCACATCGCCAAGTTGTTCGAGAGGCTTCTGCTTCGGAGGCTGAAGCTGTACATTCCCATAAAGGACAAACAGTTCGGCTTCCGGAGCGGCCACTTGACCACGTTGCAACCGACGCGGGTGATCCACCACTTGTCTGTAGAGATGAACAAGGGGAGACACTCTGTCGCAGTCTTTCTCGATATGAAGAAGGCCTTCGACAGGGTGTGGCACCCGGGACTCTTGTACAAGTTGGTGGACGCCGGCGTCCAGCTGGCGTTTGTGAGACTAGTGGCGTCATTCTTGGAAGGTAGGACCTTCCGGGTAGCGGTGGAGCTGAGGCACTCCTCGGTGAAGGCCATACGTGCCGGAGTGCCACAGGGCAGTTGCCTATCCCCTTGCCTGTACGCGGCCTACACTAACGACATCCCCACACTCAACGATCCTTCGGGAGAGGGTGAGGTGGATGTCATGCTCACGCTGTTCGCCGACGACGGCGCTTACGTAACCTCGTCCCGAAAGCCGGAGCTTGCAACTGGGCGCATGCAGCGCATGCTGGACCGGTTGCCGGAGTGGCTCAACACGTGGCGCATGTCCGTCAACAGGGATAAGACGACGGTGCTATATGTCAGCAAGAGGCGCTCCATGCCGGGGCGGTTAAAGTTTAGAGGCCAGGATGTGTCTTGGGAATCCCCAGTCGTGTATCTCGGATGCAGTATCGACCGCGCGCTGCGGATGGGCTCGCAGGTGGACCGAGCGGTCAACCAAGCGAGAACAGCCCGCGCTTTGCTGTGGCCGCTACTAGCGTCCGGAGTTCCTACACGGACGAAGCTGGGGATTTACAAGACATATATCCGGTCACGCCTCACTTACGCCGCCCCCGCATGGTACGCGCTAACCTCCCAGGCCCAGCAGACACGCCTGCAAGCCCAGCAAAATATATCCCTACGGGTCATCACGGGTGCCGGTCGCTACGTCCGCAATGATGTGATCGCGCGTGACTTGCGGATAGAGTCGCTGGATGAGTTTGTGGTTCGATTGTCGAGCGCTATGTTTAACAGGGCAGACAATGGACCGCATGCTCACCTACGTGACCTGGCCCCGCTGCATGCGCAACCACCTGACGGGAGACCGTATCCGCGTGAACTCCCCCCCCGTGATCCACCAAGCGGACTAGGGACTGCGTGTCCTGCGATCCGGACGAGGATCACACATGCGCACGCAAGACACACCCAATCGCTACTCACCACAGTCACAACATACTACATAAAACACAGGCCCTAAATGGGCCTACATTTCCCTGAGACAAAAGCCAGGATGGCAAACTGCAATTTTATTGCGGCCCCGTTACCGAGGGGATAGTCGTCCCCTTGCGACCCAACCCGGGTTATGAGGTTCGCCTCGATGCCCGTAACCCCCCACAGTTTCTGTGGAGATGACCAGCAGTGTGGCCCATTTCCGTGATCCCCGTGATCCGTGAAAACGAGAAGGTGACAGTGATTTGAGTGACGAAGTATGCTGCTTTTTTGTTTGATGCCAAGGAACCCCATGAAAGGCCGGGGCAACTGGCTCGGCTCGATAAAAATACACATTTAAAATAAAATAAGTTAGTGTAAATAAATAAATAACCACCTAACCAAAGTTTTACTATATTATGATAACACTTCTATAAGACTCTCCTAGAATTGTTCTTATGGCGCCCTTTAGGCTTATAGATAATGTAGATATAGGAAAAAAAGAAGAGATAATGTAGCGAAGCCGTGCGCATTGAGCAGAGAGAAATAAATTTAAAAAAAAAAAGACAGAGTGTACTACATTTGCTGTCTCTTACGAACTAGAATGCTGCCTCTGGTCGTGTCTTGCTGTCCCTCTCTATGTCTATTCCTATGTGTCATATTATTATTATATTTAATAATTATTAGTATTCTTTCTGATCTGTCAAATGATGTCGGCGATCGGTGAAATTAAGATGAAATCTTTTTTAGCAATTAAAACTGTCTTAAATATTTAATTTCTTTTATTTAATTACTGGTACAATACCGGTTTTTTTTGCCACATACAGGTAAAAATCGTCTTCATTGTAGGAAAGTTATTAACAGACATACTTACCTAACTCCCTGACTTATCTACTACTCAAAAAAGAGCAATAATTAAATTGTTTGACCTTATACAAAGTTCGGTAGAAACTTATAATAGGTTCAAAATCAATTAATCCCTGTTGTTGTTCATCTACGTGTTTTTATTGCTTGCCCACGACTCGTTCCCACCGCTGCTACTCCTGTCTCGACTGTGGCACCCACTCTAGCCTGTTGATATGATCACAGAAAAAGGCTAAAACTGTCATGGGTTCTGCAACGAATTCGACCAGAAGCGAGTAGGAGGAGTAGGAACTAATTATAATTTCCCTCCCCAATCAAACCGGGAGATAGTAGACTATTACAATGCCGAGAAAAGAGAGGGTAGTACGGTGAAGCCCAGCTACTATGTACCACGAAGATATAAATAAAAAATGTTATGATATATCGACTACTCATTATATATGGAATAATACTGTGAAAGGATGTTGTGTATTTTTGCTGCCAGTAATATTTACGAAAAAATTGTTTGAAACAACCACACCACATTGTTGTCACCATAGTAAGGTTACTATTTTTTTTATTATCGTAGTTTATTAAAGAATTTTATGAAGCATTATATTTCGCTCATTTTGCCAAAGTCTACACTCCCACAAGATGTGAAGTGTGATTTGTTCATATTCGCGTCCTTCAATAGAGCAGCCGCAGAGAGGAAACGGTATTAATTTAAAACTGTAAGAAACTGACTAATTACACTGAAAATGATCAACTTCTAACTAGAGTTACGATAGCCGGATGTGTGTGGGACACACGGGAAGAAGTTGTAAATACCTCATAACCTCATAATAATTGCTTCAAATAGTGGTAGTAAATTGGTCATGTTTTAGTAGAACCTATTACGTAGGTAGTTTGTAGGAGGTAGGTATTAAGCTTACCCCACTATGGTCCAAGCCTCGTCGTGGCGATGGGACTCAGTAACCTGGGTTCAACCCAGGCGAAGCCCATTGAACCGAGGTAGATGCTTTTTGCATCCCTGTTATAAGTAGAGGGCTAAAGAGCAGGAGGTGGAGGCGCTCTTTGTATCACTCTTATAAGAAGAATGAACAAACGAGTAATATTGGAACACGCCCAGGGCCGGTGAAGGCGCTCCTTCTCCGGGTTAACAAAAAGAAAGTAGGTGTTAAACTTCATGTATCCCACTGCTGCCACCCGAAAGCTTAGTTTACATAATGTGCTGTTCAGCCCTGGGATAGGTTTCTTTTACGAATTCCATAATTTGTTACTTTCTTAATAATGTAGGTAAGGGGCATACGAGTAATCAAGTTACCAAGAGGGAAGTAGTGTCCGACTCCCACAGGCAGCCGCCACATCAAAGTTTAAGTCGGTGAGGATTTATTTCCAATTTATTCGTGACATAGCTTCTTAAAAGTTTGAGGCTAACCGTGGCTATTTAAAATCGAAACAATAAAAATCAATATGCATATCTTAAAATACCTATAGATCTTAAAACATTTTTGGAATTAGATGAGCCTTGGGATATTTCACGGCAGCTATGATCCAGGGAACTGGAAGGTAGGCTGTTTCAGATGCACTAGTGCAAAAAAATCTATTAGAATTAATACATTATCATAACATATCAGACCAAGTGAACCAATCACTTGGTCTGATTTACGTAAATTTACTGTATTTTGTGCGTGGTTCTTGACATTATTATTAATTTATGCAGGTCATGGCATCCAGTGCCAAGAAGATCGTACCACTCAGCCAACTACTAACTAATAAATTTCCATAGTGCATGACACTACATCTTCTTATGCAACGGAATTGGGCCGGCACGACCGGGAGGTACCTCTCGCTCACATAATACCGCCGTAAAGTGACATCTGCAGTGTCGCGTTTAGTGCGGTTTGTGAGTAAACGGTGGCCCATTGGGGAGGGGGACGACGACGACGATGATGGAGGGCAACGATTCGGCATAGTAATTTTGCGGACGTCCATGGGCGTAAAGGCTCCGATTGCTCGTGTGCTCCCCTGTTCTATAAAAAAAAGTTAGTAGATAAATACTTATGTTGTTTTAATAGGCTATTTGACAGTATGAACTATTTTAAGTTCCCCCCTTTCTACAGCCAACATTTTATTTCATCTACAGTATTGAAGCATGTTACATACATGAGCTGCCAACTGATAAAGTATTCTCACGCCATCTATTGCCAACTAAAGCAGTTAGGTATGTAGATCAGACTACACTTACGGATTATAAGGCTTGTTGCCCCAGCGATGAGCAATACTATTTACTGTCCAAGTAATATTCAGTAGGATTACGTAGCGTACGAGGAATGCAAAAACACTCACGACCCAACCTTCACCCCAAAAATACACTGGAATTACTATTGGCAGTAAAACACAACATACTATTTGAAGGATTGTAAAATATCTGTAAGCAAAACACTCACTCGTTAGAATTAAGATAAAGTCCTGCTGCTGATTGCGAGGTATGTATGCGTTGCACAAAAAGTAAAACCAATGAAAAGTAATATAGACACTATATTTGTATATATAGACAAAACATGGAGGTTAAATAGAATTATATAAAATTGTAAAATATTTCGAAGGATCTCGATCTTTCAAGAGCTGAATCGTTTACATCTGCAAGAATGTGAAGCATGGGAAACGAGGATTCCGTCGTTCAAAGCAATCGGTAAACTGCGAAAGTAGTCGTTAAAATAGTTTGCTTATGACTTTGGAGTGAAAATGAAGGACCTAGAAACTAACTCAATAAGAGCATCATTGTGTATATCATCTAGATATATTTTCCCCCCTTCTTGAATGACGTGTGGATGTTTCTTCATCATCAGCCAGCCAACATGTGAGATATGTGTGTGAGCTTATGAGGATGTCTCAAAGGCCTCACATAATACCTATAATGTTCATGTGCCTACTTTAATGTTGTTATGGGGGACTTTAATGCCAAGGTGGGAGCACGAATTGGTATCAAATCGAGTCTTGGACCACACGGAGTGGCAAATGCTGGTAAACTTCCTCGAAAAGAAGGGCCCCTTCTTAATGAATTCCTATTCTAAGGGGAATCACTTCTTCAAAATGACAGACCAATATCACTTCTCGGCCATATTTTGAAGTTTTTATCAAGAGTCTTGACGAATCGTCTCACCACAAAACCTGATGAATTCCAGCCACCGGAGCAGGCTGGGTTTCGCAGAGGATTCAGCAAAGTAGACCACATCTTCACCATAAGGCGAGTCGTACAAAAGACACATGAGTACAAGTAGCCGCTGTGCCTCGCCTTTGTGGACTATGAGAAAGCTTTTGACTCTGTCGAAACCTGGGCTGATCTGGAAGCTTTACAGCATTGTTAGCCCAAAGTATTAAGAGCATTGTATTACACTGCTTTTATGTTCGTTCTGATTCCGGGAGGTCAAACAAGGCAAATCCAATTGCATCGAGGAGTGCGACAGGGGGATGTTATTTCCCCGAAACTGTTCACTAATACTTTGGAGGACAACTTTAAGATTTTAAACTGGGCAGAATGCAGCATAAATGTTGACGGCGAGTACATTCTCGTTTCGCCGACGATATCGTTGTGTTGGCCGAATAGTTGGAGAGATTGCAGGAAGTATTGCACAGCCTAAATTAATCATCCTGACATATTGGCCTTAGGATGAACTTGGGCAAGACAAAGGTCGTGTTCAATGAACACGTTCTCCCCAGACCGGTCAACGTCGATGGTGCTATTCTCGAAGTTGTAGACGAATACGTCTACCTCGATCAATTATGCAATATATTATTGCACAACTGCCCGAGGTAGACGTATTAGGTAGATATAACTTCGAGAAGGAAGTCGACAAAAGGATTCAGTTGGATTGGGCAGCATTCCGGAAGCTTCGTCACATTCTCACGTCGCCTATATCGCAGAGCTTGAAGACGAAAGTCTTCAACCGATGCGTTGACCCATGATGACCTACGGGGCCGAAACATGGCCTCTTAATTTAAGACTGCTCCGATAGTTTGCGGTAGCTCAACGGGCTATTGAACGTGCTATGTTGAGTGTTTCTCCGTCCCACAGAATTCGTAAGTCATAAGGCAGAGAACTAAATATCCGATATCACGCGACGAATAGGCTCGCTGAAGTGGCAATGGGCTGGTCACACACTCAGAAGAACAGATGGGAGATGGGCCAGTAAGGACTGGCCCATCTGCCATCTGTTCCATCTGGAGTGGAGACCAGGTGGGAAGACGATCTCCGTGCAGTAGCCGGTTCGGGATGGATGCGACTAGCAGGAGATCGGTCGTCTTGGCGTTCATTGCGAGAGCCCTATGCAGCAGTGGACCGATAAAGGCTGATAATGATAATGATGATGATACAAAAATGGGGGTACTTGAATAAACAAAAATGACATTATTTCTTACGTGTACACACCAATGATTAAACTCATGGAAAATGATTAAACTCATGTGAGTTCAATCATTGGTGTGTGCCGCATGTGAGTATTGATCTATTTAATTAAAATAATAAAATCCAATGCATTTAGCTTTCTGCACGTCTTCTCCATATAACATTCGACGGTAACAAATTTAAAAATCCTCCATTCGCGCAATTGTTAGAAAAAATTATGGGATTCATTTTCTTAACGTATTAGTATATAGAACCTATATTTCCTATAATGAAAATATTATTTACAATCAACAAATATGAATAAAGCATAAAGGCTAAAACACACAATATTATGTTAAATTTGTTCCAGAATAACCGAGAAAATTCCCCCTCCCCACATTATTTTTATTGGTTAACGTATTATCTGCAGGGAATGGTAACGAACTTATCTGTATATCTATAGAAATTAACGATTTCTTGTAATTATCTTAAAAAGAAGTAACTTGGCTTGTATTGTCGCCGCGAGGTGCTGGTGGGTTATATTTACAACAATGGGAGGCCTAAACTTCATTAATCAAAGACGATACCTTTACTTGTCTGTGAATCTTGGTTCGTTTGTAACTGTTTCAACTATTGAAGTTGACAAATGACAATAAGTTGACAAATGTCCTAAAATATTATTTGACGCTTTAGAAAGGGAAATAAAGTTCAACGCATACCTATGGAGTGGAGGAGCGGAGAAATAGCTTTTAGAAATAGGACACCAAGCAGACTGCAGTCTGCGCAGAACCTAACTGAATGATTTGAATCTGGTTATTATAGATTAATTATTAGTTCCTTAATTATAAAGGTTTATCAGGTTGACAAATTCTTTTAAGGCTTGCCATCCATATGGCGACGCCGATCATCATCCGCATATGCTGAGGCGTCGCCCACTCTCAGCCCATCTTCCCTTGGCTACCGGCTACCCACGAGCTACACAAGTACATGATTTTGGCTGGGTTAGCAATTTTGATCATTATTTTTTTGCTCGAAAGGGTATGTTTTGAAGTATTTCCTTGGTTCCAAGATAATTCTACGGATTTCTCTAGCATACTCCAAGGAAGGCAAACACCTAGGTAACACATAGGTTTTTATACGTTTTCTTTAGTGTTTTGTAGTTTAAAATGACATTATTGAGGTGCTCTTATATCGCTAGGTGCCTGTCTTCTCTGACTTTGATGAAGATATCCCAGAAGAATTGAGGGCAACCATAAAATGTTGCTACATAATTTTTTAAGTTATACTTCTTCTTGCGCGTAAGGGAAAAATTATGAGAGGAAATTTTTATGATGCACGCACAGATTTTAGTATTTCAAAAGTTACCATAACGCGTTATAAAAAAACAAAGCCAATTTGTGAAATACCTTTTTTTTATTCTTACTGTCGTTTTTTTCTTTCAACGAAGATTAAGGCGTAAGGTAAAATTTTTGAAAACATTCTAACCTAAAGAAGTAACTTCTAACGCCTGTACATAAGTACACATACATATTTTTTCATTTGTTTTTACAAAAAAAAAAAAAAAACGTCTTTATACTGATGTTATATGCGGATGCGATCAATTAGACACGTCTGGTCACACATTAGAAATGTGATGTTATTTGATTTGTTTTGTTTTGCAGTAGATACACGTTCATAGTTAGTAGCTACATTAAATACACTAAAAAATCATTGTAATTTCGGCTACAGCGGTCAACTATGGACCAGCTGAGCAGGATATATTTCCAGTACACAAGTGTGTGCACAGGCACAAGTGCACTCACTATGCACTTATTACATTCCGACACGGGTCCCGGGAGTGTAACGCCGCCAACTTTCTCACATTTGTTGTCGCCGTAATATTTTCTTACATTACTTTATATTTACCTAATTATTTGTAATTATTAGCATTTCATTTGACTCTTACTAGTCCGGTTCTTTTATCTGGTATAATTTTGCTCAGGGAATGCACGCTTAGATTGGAACCTAAAGTTGTAATTCGAACATCTATAATGGTTTCTGTAATGTTATTGTGAACATATTATCTAAATTGATTGGCGTTGATTATTGTCATAGAAATACTCCACCGTATTGTCTGATTACGTAGAAGTACATTGTACATCGAACTGTTAAAATAAATTCAAAAATTGCAACATCAATCTGGTGTCGACCCAGGATTCAATCCATGGCTCACGAGTATGGCTGAACCACGAGGCAGCTTATTCGCGGTAGTACGGGTCCGACATACATATTACATTTAATTCTGTTAATCATTTGTCCTAAAAATCGAAGTAAATATTAAAAAAGGAAATATTCTTTAATAACCCACGCCCCGCTGTAAAGTGACTCGTGCAGATTTTGACAACAATAATGCGGAAGTCCATGGCGGCAGTAGACTTCAGACGAAGTGCGCAAGGAACTACGCAGGAGAGTGATCAGCGCGAGCGTGTAGACGCTCTACTTCTCATGCAGCTGCCGCATTTCCTTGCGTTGCTCGTACTCCATCACTTGTCAGACGCGACTCAAAGGGATCGCAGTACGAGCGGCAGCGTGCCATGACATGCTGTTCCTCCAATCGTCTCGTTTAAAAAATCAACCACCAGCCATAAAAATGATGCTACTTGTGAAAAAGATAAACAGAACCAAGAGTGCGAGTCTGGCTCGTTTCTGGGTTCCGTAACAGCAAACCAAAAAAAATTCATATCTATTTAAAAAAGTACCTTCACGCCAATTATCCCCGAAGAGGTAGGCAGCAGTGTTTGTTTGTTTCCATATCTACTAAACTTCCATATCGACTTTGTTCAAACAGTTTTTCGTTTGAAGTTATTGTAAAATTCCATATTTTTTTAAAATTGGTAGTCCTCACACGGTTAGTAAGATCTGTCCGATGACGCCCCACACGCGAATTTATTTCTTTACCTGAGTTGGAGTCCCTACCCTTCATATTTTAATCTTTAACATTATTTTGTAGTACTTTATTATACACCTCAATTCAGATATACAGTTCTCATAATCTCCGCACTCGGAGATATAATTGTTATATATATAATTATTTTCGAAATATTTATAAATTTTAAATAAAACAATGAAAATGAAAGAAAATTCACGTCAAACATTGTCTAATCGAACTGCAAACACAAGCCAGTCCAAAATATCTTCGTCCATTGGATGGAATTCAACAAATTTGGAGAAATCCACGGCTGGTTAAATGTAAATAAAAAGGTACTTTACGTAAGCGAGAGGTCCCATTCACCTGCAACGCGTGTAAGATAAGAAGTTGTAAGATTTAGCATCGTTAAGGTCTAAAGATACATTTAAGTAGAAATCTAAAATTTATTTGGACTAAAACTCAATTTCGGATTATAAGAATATTTTCTTTTACCTTAAAATTTACACAGTATCTTCGAATAAAGTGAAGTATCGAAAGTCTTTACTTAGGAGATACTTGAAGCAAGTTGGCTGGGGATGCTCAGCTGGCATGTTTTAACAGTTTTTAACATTTTATCTGTTTACCTGTTTGGAAAATGGCTGAACAGACTTTGATGCATACTTTGCTAATCTAACAACAAAATAAGTTATATCTTTTTTATAGCATAGGGGGGCATACGAAATTGCTTTTTCCGACTACCGACGCCCTTGAACATTCACATACTATGCGAATGCATTGTCCTCCTTCGCTTGTCTAATCACACACGAAACGCGACACTGAAGATGTCACTTTACGGCGGTATTATGTGAGAGAGAGATCTCCCGGTCGCGCCGGCACAATTCCGTTTCATAGGAGGATGTAGTGTGAAGCAAGTGCAAAGAACTACCTCCTCCCATGCAACATGGCACTACCTCTTCCTAATACTGGTATCTTACTAATGTTATACGAGTTTTTATGGATATATGGATTTTTAGTACTCGACCACCAAAACTACTGAACGGATGTTGTTCAAACCTGGCAATGTAGACAATATTCACGTAATTAAATAAACTTTAAAAGCAGAGCGCGGTGCGTAATTATTTAGACGTCCGCCATTACCGAGACTCTGTAACTGTAAACTAAACACACGCTGCTCTTGATCCTGCCGCAGCAATGTTATGACACCGTGAGCAAAAGTACAAGAGCTGAATGTAAACATTCATTTAATAATTAGAAATATCGCCATAACTGTGGTGGATACACCTCCTTTTCTCGTCCCCGTTAGTATGTAAGCCATGAAGTAATGTTATTTGACCTACTCTCTACTTTACATAGAAAACCATATTAATTTGAAATCTGGTTACCGTGAATAAATTGAAGCAAAAATTACACTCATTTATACAAGACACAAGAAGGAACTCTGAGACAAAAACAGATGAACATATTTTTCAATGTTTTAATATTAACAATAACAATAGTCATATAAATTTAAAAAAGTAACTTTAGAGAAACAAATTTAAAAAAATAAAAATGTTACTATTATATTTTCGAAGGCGTGATATGAGACACTGCCGTACGTTTCGATCTACCCCAGGATTTACACTCATAAAATTTACCCCTGGAATTTGCATTCATAAAATATTACGCCATAATTATTACGCAACTATTAATTCTTGTTTAACAGGTAGCGCTGTTGTAAAGGTGTTCCATGATGTTTTATTCATTCTTATTTTTCGAAATACATGATGTTTGTCCCATTTGAATTTGTTTGTCAATAACATACTGGATCTGCCCCTGTGAGGCTTGTTTCCTGTCATACACCCAACCTATTTTAGCAAACGCATCTAACGCAAGTGTAGTGATGTTGATGAAGTAAGCTAGTTCTGCTGTCTTGTAGTCCCACGGGAACGTGTGATGGTAATTATGCCATCCTTCACCCATCGCCACTATAGAAACAGCCCAATTTTCTACTGGCATTATAAATCTGTGAAAGATGTAATGTATACTTATTATTATTATTTTATAGCATAAGGGTACAAAAGATCAGATGAGCCTAGCGGCGCCCGTAGATATCCACAGAATGTAATGAAAAGACTGCAACTGCTAGTTTGCCCACTTTTACTATGAAACAAGTATATACCTTTTTTAGTTTTGGCACAGTCAGACGGGTAGATAATTTAGAAATAAAATGTCATATGCATAGTTTTGAATAGTGGATGTTAAGATATTTTTGAAAATGTGATTAGTATATATATATATTACTGCTTATTTATTTATTTTAGTTATTACATATAACTTGAATGTATGGTGCATACCCATAAAGGTAATATAGATAGAGAAGGGACTCTTTTGACTTAGACTCTCAGTTTGTCTTTTTTCATTTATTTCTCTTTGCGACATGCGCATGCCAGTTATGACAGATAAAGATAGTATAGTGTTTCATATTTTCCTTCTTTATTAATAAGTACGACCAGTCGCCGTCATATAACTGCCTATTGCGTATACTTTGTATACGTCTCCGGTGTGGTGACATTAAGTATTTATTTACCTATCTATTATGTCAACAGTTATATAGTATGTTTTACTTACGGATTATACGGTTTGTTACCCCAAAGATGGGCGAAGCTGTTCACTGCCCAGGTACAATTAAGATTTAACGTGTAGCGCGTTATATTTGCAAAAAAACTCATAGCCCAATCTTCACCCCACAGATAAACTGGCGCAACAGTGGGCAGTATGATACAACATATCATTTGAAGTATCGCAAAATATCTGTAAGCAATAGATTATTAATAAGATACAGACCTCAAAATGTATATCCTAGCTATACGCATCCAGGTTTGCAATCCACCATTTCTATATAGCGGCCATTTTGTATTTCGATCTCATATAGACATGAATTTTGAATTTTGGCATCAAAATATATCGTTAGCATTGGTATACTTTAGCTAAACATTCATCATTTGAATGTAACGGTTAAAATAAAACTACTTTTACGGATTTATCGCGGTTTATTTAATTGTTTAACTAGTCCGACGTTTAAGGAGATACTGTCGTAGCTTCGATCTTCGATCGAGTAACATTCGCGTAAACTTATGCCATTTAAAGTGTTACTCCAATAACAACAATTTGTATTTCACTAATAATCAAGATAAGATAAATAAAAGCTTGTGACATTGTACATACAGACCTTGTGTATATGGTTATGAGTGTATCATTGCGTATATCATCTAGGTATATCTTCCTCCCTTCTTGAATGACGTGTGGATGTTTCTTCATCATCAGCCAGCCAACATGTGAGAAGAAGAAGCCACGTAGCGCGTTATGAGGATCTGCCGAGGTCTCGGAACACTTGTGGTGTACTCTGTGGTCGCGCACCCAATCAAATATCTTATTCTAAAGATTAAAACATTAATATAAATGTAACCACCCACAAGAAATCATAGTCCAATTTGTTATGCCTTATAAGATTCTGTTTTTTTAGACAAAGGAACACCCAACATAGCACGTTCAAGAGCCCGCTGAGCTACCGTAAACTTGCGGACCAGTCCTAAATTAAACCATGTTTCGGCCCCGTAGGTTATCACGGGGAGAACGCATTGGTTGAACACTTTTGTGTTCAAAGTATAGGTGACGTGAGATTGTGACGAAGCTTCCGGAATGCCGCCCAGCCCACCTGAATCCCTCTATCCGCTTCCTTATCGAAATTGTGTTGTGTCTACCTAATTGCAATAATTGCCTGATGTAGACGTATTCGTCTAAGACTTCAAGAATAGCACCATCGACGTTGACCGGCCTAGGGAGAACGTGCTCGTTGAACATGACCTTCGTGTTGCACAAGTTCATCCGAAGGCCAATACGTCGGGAGGATTCACTTAGGCTATGTAACATTTCCTGCAAACTCTCCAACGATTCGATCAATACAACGACATTGTCGGCGAAACAAAGATGTGAGAAGTACTCGCCGTTAATATTTATGCCGCATTCTGCCCAGTTTAAAGTCTTAAGGACATCCTCCAAAGTATTAGTGAACAGTTTCGGAGAAATAACATCCCCCTTTCGCACTCCTCGATGCAAAAGGATGGGCCTTGTTTGACCTTCCGGAATCAGAACGGACATAAAAGCAGCGTCATATAATGCTTTCAGTACTTCGACGTATCGCCAGTCGACCTGAAATCACTGTAAAGCTTCCAGAACAGCCCAGGTTTCGACAGATTCAAAAGCTATTTCATAGTCCACAAAGGCAAGGCACAGTGGCTGATTGCACTCACGTGTCCTTTGTACAACTTTCCTTATGGTGAAAATGAGGACCATGGTACTAAATCATCTGCGATACCATGTCTGCTCCGGTGGCTGGAATTCGTCAAGTTTTGTGGTGAGACGATTAGTCAAGACTCTTGGGAACAACCTGTAAATTTGGCCAAGAGGTGAAATTGGTCTGTCATTTCGAAGAACTACGTCAATTCCAAGCCATGCCTTGGGATGTTTACCCCGCTGAAGGACAAAATTAAAGATCTTTCCGAGCTCTCGTAACACAGATTGGCTTCCCGTCCTAAGAAGCGCGGCTGTAATCCCGTCCTTCCCCGAAACCTTCCCCCCCTTAAGCTGCGCAAGACCAGACTAATCTCACTCGAGCTGTTGTTCAGCAGATTGCCTGACAAATGTTGTGTCAGGCTTGTACGCGGATCATTGTTCGGGGTATCGGGATGAGGAGCGTGCGACATATACAACCTGCTATAGAAAGCTTCGACCTCAGATAGGATCCCAGGCTTAGAAGAAACGGTAACCCCAGAATCAGTCCCAACCCTTGTTCAGATGACATCTTTCAAGCTTCGACCCTCTATTCTGCTCAATCGCTTCGGTAACCCGTTGCGTATTTGAGCTGCGAAAGTCTCGGAGTATTAGTTTGCGCACTCACTTTGAAAGAAGCTTAACATCGGCAGACGTAACGTCTTCGTGTGCTCTGCGTTCCCTCATAAGTCCAAGCGTCTCATCCGAGAGTTCACCTTTCAAGCTCGTATACTTACTCCTACAACATCCTTTACCCACGTCCCGCATGCAACCAATCCGACACTCATGGCCTCATCTATTGCCACTGAAATTTCCGACATATTTACGGCATCGAACCGGTTTTTCAATTCCAGGTGGAATATTTCAGGACCTACCATGGTTCGCCGGAAGTTAGGTCGGAGTAAAACTAAACCCCTTCTTTTGGGGCTTCCTCTTTAAGTAAGAGTTAATTAAGAAGCCCTCTTTCTCGAGGACGCTTATCAGCATTTGCCCCTGCGATTTAAACGTCCGACTGAAATGGAAGTTCGAGACGCTAACCACTAGACAAGTTAGTGGTTAGCCTTTACTAGTCTTAGTATATTTTCTTCTCGTCTCGACTAAATGTATATGGGGTGTCAGTGTTATTTACTTATCCTCAGAGAAGAAAACGCTAACTGCATCATCATTTATAAAATATAATACGTATTTAGATACAAATCTTCCATATCTTTTGCAACTTATAAAATGATCTCATATCGGTTTCTCATAATCGTCTCAATAATATGTTGTGAGAACTTGTGTGTGTGTGTGTGTGTGTGTGTGTGTGTGTGTGTGTGTGTGTGTGTGTGTGTGTGTGTGTGTATGTTATTCAGCAATTGCCTTAGTATGATTTAAATTTATATAATAGTTACCTTATCATTGATCAAATGTTCACACACTTGATAATTATTTAATACTAAATAACAAAAGTAATGGTTATATACATTAATATAACAAAACTATGGACTTAGCTTGAGTTAAAAAAAAGCTTTAATCAATTATCTAAGCATAGTCAATTGTTATCATGACAAGTGTTAAGTTTATTATTATTTACAGACACTGCCGCTGGTTTTAACTGATGGATGAGTTGTAGTTTTGGAATGAGAGTATTCTAAAGGCGCTCTCGCATAAAATAACGACTATTGTATGTGAAATACAGTGACTTACTTGGCCGGCAGTGGCGAAGCAAAAAAGTAGTATGAGCTGGAGTGGCAGCTTGGCTTTATACGAGCGATGGCTCCAGCACCGGTGCGCCCCTGCTGTCACACCAAAACCGCCGATATTACCCACTAAATAAGCTGAAAACATATACCGTTGTTCAATGTAAAATTTTCCAATTTTCAAATAAGCCGTAACAGACGCCGAAATACGTATTCACGTATTTTTAAACGGTAGTTTCAATATAATAATAAATTAATTAATACATAAAGTGTTAGTTAGAAATCGACTTTTTATTAGTGTTAGTAATGTATATAAAATTAAACGTCATGCCAAACTACTTTATATCTATACCAATATTATAAAGAGGAAACATTTGATTATTTGGTTATTTATTTTTTTGTTTGAATTGAATTAGCCCCGAAACCACAGGACCGAATTGAAAAATTCTTTTACTGTTAGAATCCTACATTGCGTCTCATAAACATAGACTATATAATATTTTGTAAACCATAAAGATGATAATGAAAACGTCGATGTACTTTATTAGGTGTGAAAAAAAAATTGACAAGTAAAAACTTATCTAGATGAAGAAATTATTGACAACTAGCTGTCGCGACGGTTGTTGTTGTGTTAACGTACAATGTTTATGAGGCTACAATTTTTGCATTTTAGGATTTTAATAACTCAAAGAATTTTCGCCATATTTTGTATAACATATTTATTCGAAACAGGCACGGACTGATAGTAGTTAATATACATATTTGTTTACTTATATAAAACACTTATTTCAATTAAAAATACGTACAGAACAAAACTATTTTCAGCGAGGCTTTTTGTAAACACAATAGAGGTCCGACGATAGCTAATAGGTGAAGTGAAGTTAGGAAAAAAACGTTCCGCCAAATGATTGCAGTTTCAAAGCCCATACGCTTCTCCCATGTCCGTATGGGAAGTAGGAATTTCGGATCATTGCGTGGTACGGTCTCGTCGTAATAGGCGCCCTTTCTCTCCATCTCGTCTTTCACATGTGTGTGTGTATGTGCACTGTAATCTTGTACATCGTAGCTGTCCGCCTCTGTCAATGATTTACTATCATTACTGCCTGTCATGTTCTAAAATTATAAAATAATACTATATTAATTATGAGTCTAGTTATTGTAACAGAACTGAAACAAGAATTTTTGTTAAAAACATTTTATTAAAGAAAAAATCGAACCTCTTAAATGCTACCGCACTAAAAAGGTTAAGAACACCTGTCAGATTCGATCTATGTAATTTTGTATAATAATATTATATTCTTGAAGTCGCAAGAGAACACAAACACACATTTTCCCCGTCTTCTCATCGCGTCCCATCCATGTAGCAGAATATCATCGACTCCAAGAAAACTAAACTAAAAATTATTTTAGTTAAAAAAAAATTATTTTTTCCATTAAGATTGAATATCTAATATAATTGTAGATATAAAATTCCTACAGAATATTCTAATATACTGTCTGTGTGATACTATCATGTAATATCTACAATCTGCAAGTGCTAGAAGCCTTAACAAGTTAAAACAACAGTGAAGGATAAAATGTACGTTTAACTTACGTATCTACTTACGATCACTTACGTATCTACTTACGATCACTTACGTATCTACTTACGATCACTTACGTATCTACTTACGATCACTTTCACAAATGAACATTAGACTTGTCGCACATCCGTATGAACACTAACAACAATGATTGTACTTCAGGCACGTATGGATCTAGAACGTGACTTTCCTTGTCCCAAAAAGTGAATTCTGACTGCATTTATCACGTATACTGTTTTGGAATGTGATGTTAGTGTCAACTGTACTTCAGATATTACAAAGAATTATTATCAACACAATGTATATCATGATTTCGATTCCAGATGCCGGAAGCGAGAAGCCACTGGGTGTCTTCGTTCATGTTTATACAAACAGCTGACAATTTCTTGTAAATAATGTCAATTCACGTTCAAACTCTAATGTAAAGCAGTTATGACAAACTATTTCTATTATACAAACAACCAGTCTATTTTCATTATACTTAAACGGGCACACGTGCTGGTGGAGGCTCTTGATGACTACCTACGCGCACAGACTTCCGCATCACAAACAGCACGAAACTGCGACAGCATAGCTGCTGTGAGTCGGAGGAGCCAGTCCGATTCGAGTGCAATGCTGCATGGCTCTACCTCTTAATTAATTTTAAGTATATTTGATCCGTAGGCGTTTTATTTGTGGAACAATGATATATGCATTAATGATAAAGTAAACAATGTTTTATAATAAAGTTTAATACTGGCATTCTCTGAAGTTTTCTATTTATAATACCAGATACCAGCACCGTAACGGTTTTAACTGAGACATTAGGTACTTTACACCATACAGATGACCTTACAGGTACTTTACACCATACAGGTGACCTCACAGGTACTTTACCTGTGCTTACGCCGAGTGTATTACGGCACTTCAGTTAGTGTCTGATCAGTGGACAAACAAAATTACGCACAATTAACAACAAAGAAATGATTGTCTGGCATCTACATCGCTATCCGTGTCGTGGTAAAACTGTCTGGTCAACATCCTTCAATGGCGGCCTGGGGACATGCGGTTCCTCGCTCATTCGATTGAAAGTAAGGCTTAGGAAAAAGGTGGTTAGCGTCAGGGTGTATTTGCAGATAAAATCACATACAATTTGAAATTATAGATATGAGTACATATAAATAAATAAAAAAGCGAGTCATTTAGATATGATATAAGCACACAAGTTTGTAATGGGTTTTTTTTCAGTGATATATTTATAATTTACCAATTATTGGATTGACTTCATTATTTTTACAGTAACTTCATGATTTTTGCCAAACTTTACGATTAATGATTTATGATGCAATAAAAAAGTATGCGAATTCATGATGTTTCGCAAATATTTATTAACTATAATATATGCTATATATAACAGAAATATTTAAAAATATTTTTATCTCATTTGAGGCAAACGAGCAGTTGCGTCACTTGTAAGTAAGAGATCACCAATGCCCATAGACATCCGCAGCACCGAGGACTCGCAGATGTGCTGCCGGTCTTTTAGAGATAAATAGGCTCTTTTTCTGACCCAATTCTGGAACAGTGGCTGAACTAAAACTCCATTAGTGTATGGGTATTGTAAAAAAAAGGGATCGACTAATGAAAGCGTGAAATGGAACATAGTAATTTGTTGAGAATATGTCAAACGCGATGTTCAACGTTGTAACTAAACTAGACGTGGGAAAACACTGAACCGTGCGGAAATATGATTTTACCACAACAAAAATATTTTAATTTGTCTAGTCACTGATCACTCATTGTTATTTAATCTGATTATAATATTTGTGGACTTATTACATCAATAATTAAAAAATAAGATATTATAATGGGCCCAGTGCACCCGAGAGCGAGTATGTTACTAATTAAGTCTAAGTGTTAAATATGACTAGTGTGTTCACTAGTCTAGTGTCTCAAGTAAATACAGTACTTAGCATGGGGCTAGGCTATCGTGGTATAATAAATTTACAGACTATTATAATAATGATTATTCATTATTGAGTTATTAGCATCCGGAAATTACACATATGTTTTAAATTATAGAAGTGTAACTTAAAACCTGCGTGTGTGTATGTTTCTGTTTTCCTACTACAACTTCTATTTTTCACAATTCCTAAATTCAATTCCTAATTTCTTTTTGTAATTTATGAGGACACATGAGCAGTCTTAGTCATTGGAAGGGTGAAGGACAGGAAGGCAACGTATATGAATTACGCCAATAACGCGGATGTTTATGGGCGTCGGTAGTCGTCAAAAGGCTCCGGAAGCTCGTTTATATCGTATACTACAAAAAAGACAACATCAACTTCAATCACTCAGAACTGATATCCTATCGAAACTGTTACAAATTATCCAGTCATATTAATAATGCCAGTGATAAATTATGTTTCGGACTCTTAATTAATAGATTTTATGAATGAACACACAACAACATCAGTCGTACGATTGAAAGTGTTGGAGGAGTACACCCTCATATTGTAATTGAATTGATTCCACCGCCAAAATCGGACCCCAGGGTCGAGTTTCGTAAAATCCCGTCTTAGTGAGCACCTACGTCCGTATGTTCAACCACATCGTGAGGTCCTGGTTTCGAGTTTCGGATCAGACCACAGTGTTACTGGAATTTTTCAATTTCGAATAACCGACCGTGCCTCGGAGATCGTGTTAAGTTATCGGTCCTGCGCCTTATATCTCTCCGGTCGTGTCGGAGTGCTGTCCCGTCGTAATAGGATAATGAGGGAACAGGGAGTGCGCTTGTGTCTGCGCACGCGCTTGTGCTCTATAATATGTCCATCACAGTCGACTCCTCCCTATAGACATGGCCACAGTGGCCGAAATCCGGACAGGACGACATTATTATGATATTATTAAACAAAGTTCCAAAAAACTTTATGCCACTATGTGATCGCACGACTCCGACATAAAGTGACGTTGACTCTGTGACAATCGCGTTCCGATCGGTTTGCGAGAGTTCCGGTAGGCCCTGACCCCCACCCCATCTCATAATTTTTGATTTTTGCAATGTCAGGGGGTTGCACTACAACCCCGACGACCTCCACCACTATCTTGAGACAGTAAAGCCGGCCTTACACTTTCTGACGGAATCGCAGATCTTTTCCGGTTGATTCATCTTGCCCTACCTACCCACGATGTAAATTGGTACAATTGTGGAATGGAGTGTGTGTTTTTATCAGGGTAGATGTCTGCTATCGTCGCCTCTTCAACCTTGAAGACAAGGATCTATCCATCCTTTGGCTGCGTGCAGGTAGCGATGACCATCCCCGCGTCTATGAGCGCTTATACAAATCCCATAACGAAAATACCGAAATAAACCGACTCTTTGAGCACATTAAATGGCTACAGATTCTATGTTGAAACAGAGTCTAACAGAAAAAAAAAGATGGGCTTTTCCTAACTTTGCTTTGGCATATGGTTTGACACAATTGGTATCATCGTCCACGCGAATCCCAGACGTGGACTCCCTCCCTGTTGGACCTTCTGTTGACGTTCCATCCGGACAGTTACCTGGTTTCTGTAAATTCTCCTTTGGTCTTGTCGGACTACTACCTGAACAGTGTGACAAATTACAGTGTCGTTTGGATGTAGACCACGGCCGGATTTTGTAGGTTGTCATCACGTCTGGCACTATAGGTCAGCAGATTGCCCTTACCCATGAGGGCGGGTTTGCTTCTCGCTGGATTGCCCTGATGTGGTTGCGGAGTCTATCGCGGATGTGGTGACTCAGAGGATGGAACTGTCCATTCCTTCCTCTGCGGTGCAGATTGGCGGCAAGGCGCAACCATGGTTTGGACGCTCCTATAAGTTGGCACTTCGCCATAAACTGGAGTGTTACTAAGCGTATGTAGCAGTGGCATGTTCACAGGATGCAAATACCAGAATACTAGAGAAGGAGTATAATTCTGCCTCTAGGTCCTTCAAAAAGTTTATTGAAAAATCAAAATCACAGCACGTAAGCAAAATTGTTGAAAGACTAGTTCGCCTTTCTTCAGGAACCCGTGCAGCTTCGCCAAGGCTGTTTTAGGGAAATTTGCTAAGCACCCCCCTTCTTTGCACCGGAGTGATGAATCGCTGGCCCATGTCGCAAAAGAGAAAGCCAAACTTCTGAGCTCTCTTTTTGCGTCGAACTCCTTTTTGGATGATCAGGGAACTCCTTCGCCTACTATCCCGCCGTGTGATTACTCGATGCTGGATATTATGTTCTGGCAGAGTGCCGTGCATAAAGCGCATTCCCTGGACATTCATTAGCCGGTGATCTTCTAATTTATTTAACGCACCGATGGGCGGAGGCAGTTGAAACCAAGGCGAAGGCATTGGCGATTAGTCAGGATGTAGCGAAGTTTGGTCGGGTTTGGCACAAAACGCTCCTTTCAAAGCTTTATTCATAAGGACTTCCCAGGATATTATGCGATTGGTTCTCTAGCTTCTTGACAAATTGCAGCATAAAGGTTGTGGTTCACGGCGCACTCCGCCCTTACATTTGTCAACGCTGGTATTCCCCAAGGCTGTGATCTGTCTCCTACGCTATTTCTTCTACATATCAATGACATGCTGCAAACTAGTGGACTTTATGTTGTTATGTTATATATGTTACGCAGATGATAGTACTGAGGATGCTTTATACACTGGCAGTGCCAATTTTTCCGAGAACACGTCAACGAGTATCGGAACAGGCTTGTGTCTGAAGCCGAGGATTTGTTTTCCAATGTTTCGGAATGAGGCCGACTAAACTTCGATCCAGCCCATCGGCTACAACTTTACAAGGCTTACATCATCTTGATGGCCGTAAATCCACAACAGTGCGGTTTAAACGCTACTTATTACCGCCTAAAACTGTACCGTGGAACCCGCTACCCCCCCTCAGTATTTTCGATCCGATACGATTTAAAGGTCTTCAAGAAAAGAGCATGCCTATTCGTTAAAGGCCGGCAACGCGTCTGTAAAATGCCTAGCCTTACAGATGTCTATGGGCGGCGGCAGTCACTATTTACCTGCTCGTTTGCCCCCTGTCTCATGAAAAAATCGAGTTTCTCAAAAACCACGCATGAAAATCTATGTAATAAACATGGATTTTCATTCGGTTTCATCCTTGGATAGAGCGTTTCCAGAGGAAGGTTTTTGTTTATAATTAATGAAGGTCGGGCCCCGGTATTTAAGAGCAAAGCCGGGGCGTATCGCTAGTAGATATATAAAATGTCGTATCACGTTGTTGGTCGTTGAACTCATCCAACACGGGTTAGCTGATTATTATTTTTCGACTTTATTCCTTAAGAAATGATTAAGGCGCGGTGTATAAAACAAATACAATAAAATCGTATGAAGCAGCGAGCAGCACAACGTAACACTTTTCTTCCCAATGCAACTTCGTAACACTACTAACACCCACGTAAAGCTTCACCGCACTTACATTTCCTGCGCACGATGCACTCCAGAATCATGTTCGTTGTTAAAGAGTGAACGCCTGATGTTCCTTAAGAGGTAATTGTTGTTCCGAGAGATACTTGGTTATGAAAATCTGTTGCTGGCTCGTGGCCTAAAATAATCTGTCGTAAAATATATTTCAACGCTTTATCATGATAGTCTCGTCATTTATGTTTACCTTGGCTCAACACTTAACACACATGTGAGCGACAGTTGAGTTACCGCGTTTAGTACAGTTTATCAAAGTTACGACACTAGACCTAAACTACCAGCAAAGTGTGCCAGTAAAAGCTTTGACGACGTATCTTCATCCTGTATGCTTATTAAAAACCTGAAACATCTATACGTCTGTGGACGCATTGCATTTTACCTAACAATTATATGCAATAATTACTGTTATTTTAATTAAATAAAAGAGTTCTGATATTATTTAATATTTATATTTGTTTTTTAGAGACAGTTTCGCAAAGTATAAACTGAATAAGATTTCTCACGAAACGACAAAATAAATTTATCATGGTATTAATTAGCGCTGTTGTAGTGGCATGCGCATTTATGCGCTTGCCACATTATTCAGAAGCATGTAATGTACAAGTACTAAATTCACTAAACTACGCTCTGGAGTACGCAGTGTGGAGAGACTGGCATCAAGTCATTATTGAAACAACCGATTTACAACCAGGTGAGAGACAGGCATGAACTCCCGAGACGTTTTCTAAACTTTAGTTAAGTGGTTAAAGTGGCATAGAAATACCCGGTAGAGTAGGATTCCGTAGTTTTCTTAATTTTTCTTTACTATTTTATCGGCGTGATTAAGCGGCCAAATTACAACTTTCAATGCGTCACTAGTTTCATTAAATTTCTAATTTGAGCTAAGTCGCGGATGGTTGGGCGAATGGACAGACGGACATGACAAAACTATAAGGGTTCCTTGTTGACTACAGAATCCCAAAAAGGAGAAAAGTTACGTGAAACAGTTACGCCGATAGTAACGTTTTATCGCATAACGTCCCTTGAATTTTAATTTTGAATATCATGATAATCCTTTTTCTATGAAAGCCAGTACCCATCTCCTACTTTCGGATCCGCTCAGAGGTCAGGTGTTAATGTTTTTACTCCTTCATACCACCAGAACGGGTCAAAGACTGGTCCTGAAACTTTGTGATAGGATCACTAGTCCTAACTTTAACTCATCTTTTTGCGGGTTGTGCTGCTACCTGTAAACAATTGTTTCGTGTTCGCTTGTTTCTTCTTCATTGTTGATCATGTTACTAAAATAATAAATATGTATATCATCTCCTTATACATGTAGCTGTAAGTGTTCTCTTAATGTTGATCATGTTACTAAAATAATAAATATGTATATCATCTCCTTATACATGTAGCTGTAAGTGTTCTCTTAATGTTGACCATGTTACTAAAATAATAAATATGTATATCATCTCCTTATACATGTAAGTGTTCTCTTAATGTCAATTAATCCAGTATTATTTATTTATCATCAGTATTCAGGTATTTTATGCTATTCGATTCTTTTATCAGATTGTAAACGGGCAATGATGCTGTTGTCCAAATGTTTGAATGTCAATGGAATCGCTACAGCTTTGAATGTCAAGGAGAGCCCTCGACTGCAATCGCATTTGGGGATAATAATACTGTCGCCGGACATTAGGCGGAACAAAACTGAGAAATTTGTTAAGACTCTGAACCAGGTAAGTGTTATAGTTGGGTGGCACTATCCACGAGGACACCATACCTTCCATTACTTTACAGTACTGTACACCTTACACTGTAAACGATTAGGAAGGCGCGTCTTCGTAGATGATAACTATCTATATTTGATTGTCAACTATTAGTAAACATAATATTATCATTTCATGAACTATCATTTATGTTAATCGGTGCTTGAGGGCAAAAAATATTTTGTAATTAAATACAATAACAAAAAGTAATTATACACGAGCATTGAAAAATACCTACATCACATTTACAGATGATAACGTGGAAGATAAACACAGCTTACTACGACTGGTTGATTGTAGCGACATCTGTTAAGGATTATCCAAAGATGAATGACATATTGAACGCGACAGGAATTCGTTTCGATCAAAACATAGCTGTTGCATACGCGGACCCACATTACAAGAAGCTCCCGATACGATTGTGCGATAAAAACTTCGTCTACAGGAAACCAGATTCCTTAATACATAACAAAAGACGATCAAACATATACACGCGAAGTAAATATTATGACACAAATAAAGTTTATTTCGAAAACAGCTATTACAGGACTTCATCCAGGTTTCGGAACAGCACAAAGTTGAAAACGTATAAAGTTAATGACAAAACTACACCCCTCCTGCGATCTGGAGTGTTAAATTATAATTATTCGAGAGAATTTCGTATGGCAAATGTAAGTCAGTATGTACTCAAAAAAACGATCAAACATTGGAGTATCCAAAATAACGCGACGGGCTTATTTAAAATTAATATATTGCAGTATTTTAAACCACGAATAAATACGACACTGTTCGCCACATATTTAGGTAATTATTTAACTTCGACGACCTCATCGTTAACTAGACAAAGTATAAGATTGTATAAATAAGGGGGACCAACATCCACGTTTGGCTAAGTGGGTACATTCTATAATTTATATGAAAATGTTAAAGATTTTACAAAATACAATGAGTTGAACTTCAAAAATATCTTACATTGTTCTTCCTTTGTACGGTGAAAAATGTATGTTACTAAATGACGCCGTAATTTTAGAACTTGACAGAACATACATAGATTCAGCGATCAAAAATACATAAGAAGTCATTTTAGCCACTTAGCTCGCCGTGGTGCTTACGCCCCAGTCATGATATCTCAAATAGTTTTTCCAGCCCCCACTATAATGTAATGCAAGTCTAACTTAAGCCAAGATAGTAATAGTTACTTCAGCTAATCTTAAATAACTATTGGGATACATCCTTCCCATCTGCGGGAAAGGATATGAAGAAGAGGAAAAAGTATTGATATATCGGGCCATTAATATAAAAATATACCAAACTACTAAAACATCAGAGATTATGGAACTGTATGTTTGAAATTTGGAAGGTTTTTTATGTAGCGCTACAACATATGTAGTATAATTTAGAAAAAAAAAATAAGGTTAACATTTCACACATGTTACTGAAGTAGAAAAAAAAATATTTGAGAAATGTCGTGTGGGGATCATTGAAAAGGTCATGCTAAATGGTATGAAGTTTCTGAGAAATTTTACAGTTTGATACTCATAATATAAAATAAAAAAAATAAAAAATAAATAGAGTAGTGATCAAAGATATATATATCGATACGATTATCCAAGGTAGCTTCCATTTTTAGGTGCTTGGAGTTCTGAAAAGTCTATGTCACTAGTAGAAAGTTTATACCCAGTGGAAGCGAGGAAATTCATGGGAGAAATGATAGTAGTTGGCAGATGTAACTCTACAGGAGATAAATTGACTTCAGAAGACGATACACCGTCTTCATCAGCTTTGATGGACGATGTACTTCAGTTCCTTAGTGTCCAAATGAACGCAACGTAAATAACATTTTAAAATAGACCTATTACGGACACATAGAAGTAAAATATTCATTTTATGTTATGTGTGTTAATTTTTTTTTTAAATTGGAGAGAGAGAGTAACGTTTTCTAGTGTCACAGGTCTGCGTTGGATCGCTAAGTCAAGGAAGAAAGTATGTAAATGTGTAAGTGATAACTTCGTAGTGATAAAAAAGTTCTGAGGCAAATTTTCAGGAAATTGTGTCACAGATTGAACTTTGATTCAAAGAACAAAAATTATTTTTATCTTGTTAAAAAGAATAACGGAAAATAATTATTTCAAAATCCAGGAACAAATATTTATGATTATTTGTAACTTCTTTGTGCAGCTCAGTGACAAGATACTACAGCAAGCTTGGCTTTCGCACATACGAAGGAGCATGGACTGGCCTCCTGGGGGCGCTGATGGATAACTCCGCAGACATAGCCCTAGAAGCCGTTACAGCCCTGTCGTCGCATCAGGAAGATATGGACTTTGTCTTTCCTATTGCTGAAACCATGTAATTTTTTATACTTTAGGACTAGCAGTAGGGCTATCTTTTTTCAAATAAAAGGGGTAAACGAGCAAACGGGTGCTTTCCACGAGTACCGACGATGTCTAGCATAGCTCTTATCTTGCAGTGGTATTAGTTGAGCAAGAAGTACAACACCGGTCATGCCGGCCTAATTCAGCTTCAATGCTGCTGCATGATAGAGATGCTTCTCTGCCGTCTCTCGCTTGATGATAAGTCACTGCTGTATCCTAACATTCTAGCCATGATTATGAATATTTTTGTAGGGTTTCTAAATATTCAAGAGACCTTTAGTTTGGGGGAAGGCCATATCGCCTTCCCCCAAACTAAAGGTTATATAACTATAGTGTAAGTATTCTCTTTGTAAGTACGACATCCATGCTTATCGAAGCTTTATATATTATGCAGTATAAATATATATTAAAATATTGATCCACCCAGGGTTTGCCCGGGAATAAACGGAACCAGCAAATTATACACTAGAACCGTCCTTAAGGAATCGCCCTATCCGTCGGTGAAAACCGCATGAAAATCCGTTCTGTAGATTTTGAGAAAATTTATCGTATAAAGACAGACATGTATTGGGGATATTTTTTTAATAATGAGTACATATATATGATAAACAAAATGAAAACTGTTTCAGGTGCAATATCTACATACGCCACCAGGAAACATCGGCGGTGCGGGACATATTCCTGGCTCCGTTCAGTCCTCGCCTGATTGCCTGCGTGGTGTCCGTGGCCTTGGCGGCCTCACTGGCGATACTGGTCATAAGCCGCATCACGTCGCGTTACAGGAACATACGGCAAATGGGTTGCGGCGAAGCGCTCGTATGGTCTATTGGGATTCTTTGTCAGCAAGGTCGTTGTTAACTTTCAATAATTTAAAATTATACACTGTACCGCCGGGGCGACGGCCGGCGCCCATAGACATCGGCATAATTGTCGTGCTGGTGCGTTGCCTACCTTAAAATGACCACAATATTGTCGTGTTTCGTGACGTTTGTAAGAAGCCCGTGGCCCGTTGGTGGGGAACCACGAAAGGTCAAGGAAGGTAAATCAACTGTATATGCCGATGTTAATGGATAAATAAATAGTCAGTAGTTAGCAAATGTCTTGAAAGTCTTCTTTGTCCTCCAATTCTATAAGTAAACAGTGATTGCCAACATATTGTATACAACGTGAATTGTAAAAGGCCTGTGAGTCCGCTGCACGGGCGACTAACGGCCGCCCGGTTTAGGTGTACGTAGTATAGCAAGAACTTCAAACAGAATAAAGATTTTTTACACATTTGGAATCAGAATCGAGTACTGCATACGCTCTGTAGTTTTGCACAGTGCCTCACAAAACTAGCT